>PVJH01011951.1:0-66585 GCA_004026705.1 Nesogale talazaci | reverse complement strand
TTATCGTAGCAGTGTGCTTTCAATGGACACAGGAAAGCAGAAGGCCGTGGGACAGAACCCACAGAAGCCCAGACTCAACAGCTCCTTGAGCAACGGTGGTGAGGACGGACGTGAATCCCATTCTCCTCAGAACGTGTAACAGACGCGGTCCTTCTTCAGTGTAACCAGTTCCGGGAAGCGTTCTGCATTTTCAGGGGACAGGCTCTCTGGGTTTCCCCCTCTGTACGGCTGAACCAGTATAGACAGGCACTCGGATGAAACCTCAAAAATTTCAGGATCTTTGGGAGGCAGCAGTGAGAAGAGTGGGCCGGTGAGTTTGGTCAGAGGTTTGCTGAGCAGCAGCAGGCCTTCTGCAGCCTGCGTGGCTCCTCGGGGGATGTTCTTCTGTGCCTGCAGGGCCCAGCATATCCAGCAGGGAAGACAGCAGAGAAACTGTGCTTTTAATGTCCACATCCCAGCACAGCGTGGCCGTGCCCGCCAAAAGATGACAGGCGTGACCAAGGAGTCCTTGTTCATCAAGCGGCTTCATAGTCGCATCTTTGCAGGCAACCAAATTGTGAGCCATCACACTTTGCACGGTGTCACCCAGCACGCTCCCCTGGCGCTCGAGAGCGACTTCACAACCCAGCAGGATCTGCTTGCTTGCTTCCACCAGGCTGGGTGAGCTGGGGTTGTGTTCAGTCACGGCATCCAGCAGCTCCAGGGCGCCGGCGGGCACCGCGTCAGGCTCGTATTGGGGAAGTAAGACGTCGGTTCGAATCGAGGCTTCTTCCGGAGCAGAGACGTGGTTTCTGATAGCAAGCGCAAGCTGAAGGGCCTCACTCCACGGGGGGATTTGGACCAGGGAGGCTGCCACCTTTGCTCCGTCGCGCCTCTGCCCCCTCTCTGGAGTACAGCATTCTGGGATGCCAGAAGTGCGGGGAGTGCAGGGTCAAGAGGACACACGCCACTGCGGGCTCTTCTTGCTCGACGATGAAGAGATCCTGGTCTTCCTCTGTTTTACTGGACGTCTTTCTACTGGAGAGGAGTCCTAGTGGCATATTTACACACTGGGCGGCCATCCCTCAGGTCAGCAGTGTGAGCCCGCGGGCAGGGGTTAAGATAAGACTTCCTACTTCAGGAAAGAGGGGCGTCTCAGAAATCCACGGGGGCACTTCGACCCTGCCCTACAGGGTCCCTAGGAGTCCCCATGGCCTCCGTGCATTGGCTTTCCTCCTACTTTACCCAAACCAAACCAAACTCACTGCCATGGGGTGGATTCTGGTTCACAGCGACCCAATAGGGCAGGGAAGAAGTGCCGCTGGGGGGTTTGCGGAACTGACTTTTAAAATATACTTTTATTGGGGGCGCTCATCTCTTAGCACAATCCATGTATTCCATACATTTGCATATATGCCGCCATCATCACTGTCGAAGCAGTCTCTTCCCACCTGGCAGCCCCTGATATCAGCTCCCCTTTTCTTCCTCCTCCCTCCCCTACCTACTCTCTCTCGCAAACCCGTGATACGTTATTGATTATTTTTCCCCCGTATCTCACAGTGTCCGCTGTCACCCCTCACCCACTTTTCCACTACTCGTCCCCCTGGGAGGGTCCCCCCACCCAATTCCTCCTGGTAGCTCTTGTTGGCCCCGAGGGGTTCGTCGGTGCTGGGTTCGCCGGGTTGTGCGGGCTGCCATCTGCAGCGGCGAGCGTGCTCTGGTCTAACCTGACGTGTAAAGGGTGAAGGAAGCCCCAGGGCCGGAGACCTCGCGTGCGTCATCGATGCCATCCTGCACCCTGAGCGGCTCCGCTCTTCCCCGTGAGCCGCCCCCCGGCTCCTGCCCGGAGCAGACAGCCTCGTTTTCCCGCCACGGAGCGGCTGCTGGTCTTGAACGGCGGACCTTGCGTTTGGATCGCAGAAGTCACCCCCCCATTCGACACCCAACTGAGAGTCTCGGCACCGACACAGGCCCCCCCACCACGAAGCCGGGGGCGTCCGTCCCCATGGCACAAGTGAGAAAGCGAAGGCTTTCACTTGATCCAGGGCAGCTGACAACAGCCATAAAGACCCTGCAAAGTCCCCGCCGCCGCCAGCTTTCCTCGGATGAAAACCTTCATTGCCTCCTGGCCCTTGGGAGGCAGCGTTGGGTCCCAAGGCCCCTTCCCGCCCGCGGACCTTTCTAGCCTCCACGGTCCTCTCTATCGTTCCCACGCACGCAGGCCCAGCTACCCACGCGCGTCCTCTCGTTTCGCCGACGACCCAACCGCTCTACCCACCGCCGACTTCTCTATGGTTACCCCGGCGCCGTCAACTTGATACGGGCGATCTGACGCCACACTGCCAAGTCCAGGCTGCCCGCCGCCCGCGGCCGTGCGAACCAGTGTCTGGGCTTCCTTTCCAGTTCGGCCCGTCCGCGAAGGCGGCCGGTGGGAGTAGAGAAGGCCCGGTCCCTTGAAGAAGGAGCCGAGCCCTTTAGGGAGAGACCCTGGGAAGAAGGTTCTCTGCGAAATCGCTCCGGCTGGAAACTCGCGGCATCGAGAGAAAGGGTCCGCTTTCCGTTTAGGCCCCTTGCCTCCCCAAAGGACCCCAAAGGTCGGCCCTGTTTACATGAGAGTTTCCTGTTTCAACCCTGGCAGCAACTTCCCGCTTTATTCCATAACCCGGGGGATAGGAGGCCCCAAACAGGGAAGAAGCTAGCAGATTCCCAGACTTGACTGTTCATCACGGGAAGCAAAACCACAAATCCCACTGCTGGTCAGGCCGATTGTACGCTTCCTCGCTCTGCGTGAGGTTTCACAGTCTGTACATGTTTAGAAGAGCAGACAGCCTCATTTTTCAACTGCGGAGCAGCCGCATAGATTTGAACCCCCAACCTGGTAGTCAGCAGCACCACTTGGGCCCCTCTTTGCTTTGAAAGTAATTTATCCCAGCCGTGGAGCTGGATTTAGCCTGAAGCTGATGACATTTGCTCTTGGAAGGCTTCTTACTTGCAAGATCCCTTCGCAAAATCTTGAGTTATGAGTGCAGACAAGTCTAAGAATGTTGGAGATGAGACTCTGGCAGTCACGTAATCTGGTGTCCATTTGAAGGTTAAGAGCGTAGGCGTGGAGTCTACCCTGTCAATCTGGAGATAGCCAATGAGATCTCTAGTGTGGGCATGGCCATTGCCTCTGAGAATTCTGGTAACTTCTTCTTGGAAGTGGGAGACACTGAACTGACGAGGCTGGCTCCCCATGAGACATCCCTGAGGAGAAGCCACATGGACCTACCCTGATACGGCCAGAAACCTGGACCTAGAGAAGCCATGTGGAGACCCCTGCCAGTGCTGAGATGCTGACAACACTGGATCAAACGACTTTCTACCCACTGGCTTGTGGTCATTCTGCATTTGGCATCACTGCATGTGTTCCATGAGTCTGAAGAGGACTTACTATTGGTATCAGACATAGGGGCTAGTATCGGACTTATGACCTTGGATGGGACTGGTCCGGATGTTTTCTTTTGTGTGTGTATGTGTGTGTGATGTTTTCTTAATGTACAGTTGCTCTTGTATATAAAACTCTCTCAGACTGAGCCCCAGTGCCATAAGTGGTTGAGAGTGGGCCTGCGGCCTGCGGGCTTGGTGGTTCAAATCCAGCTGCGGCTCTCAGGAGCAGCACTGGGTAGCTCCCACGACCACCAGAGGGCAGTGATGCCCCCCCAAAAATAGAAAAAAATAAAACTCTCTCTTATATACACATGCATGTTTATGAATGTGTTTCTCTTGTCTACTCAGACTAACGCAGAGACATGGCTCAAAAAGTCTGCAGTGTCCTGTAACCTTTGATCCACTTGTGACAGGAACCGGGCAGATGTACGGCAGTGTGATTCTGAAATCAAACGCTCTTACTTCTAAACATGTCACTGCCATCAAGTCATTTCTGACTCACTGTGATCTAGAGGACAGAGCGGAACTGACCATGTTGCCTTCCAACACTGTAACTCCCCAGCTACTCCAGGGGACAAAGAGACGTTTCTTCACCGGTAACACAAGTTTACGGTCTCAGAAACTCACCAGGGAAGTCCTGTCCTGTTGCCTTGGGCTGGTGTGAGTTGGTGTTGATTTCATGGAAGTGAGATTGGGATTTCAGACAACCACTGTTACCAGCTATCTGTTCATTCCCGTGTTGATGGTTTGATTCATTAATTCAATGACGCTATATGGAATTCCTGATGTAGGTGCTGGGAGTGGAGCAGGAGAGGCGACGAACATGGCATCTCCCTTCAGAGATGTCATAGTGAGCCAGCCTCTAACAACCGCAGGGCTCGTAGGCTCAGCTGCATGGGGATGACGTATGAAGATGATAAGAGGGCTGAGCCCCGGTGGCGTAGTGGTTGTGTGCAGGACTGCGGCCCACTGGGACGGAGGTTCAATTCCAGTAGTGGGGCTGGGCCTCCTACTCCCACCACCGGAGAGCAGTTATGCCCCCCCCCCAAAAAAAAAGATGATACGAGAATAGGAGGGATAGATTGGAGAGAAAGGAATTAGACACATTTCATGGTGACACACTTACCTCTGGGGCAACCATGATCTCAGCAGCCAGGTCCTCAGAGAGAGAGAGAGAGAGAGGGAGAGGAGGGGGAACTTATACATCCTTAGGGAGCATGCAAGTCCCTCTAATTACAGATAACCACATCATAACCATAGGCATACACGACAGGAAGGGGATGAGCTAGGAGTGTGTGTTAATCTGGGCAGTCTAGAGAAACAAATCCACAGAGACTCGTGTGTATAAGGGAGAGTTGAATATAAAGGGTAAGTGTACTGCCCACGCCCATCAGTCCGACCACACGGATCTACAAAGCCCTCAATCGCACAAAACACACGTAGTGACCCCAACCTCAGGAGGAACGCCGGATCAGTGGGCATGTCAGCATCTCAGCGCTGGCAGGGGTCTCCAGCGGCGGCTCCAGCACCTGGGGCTGCATCAGGCTAGGTCCATGTGGCTTCTCCTCGGGGAGGTCTCGCAGGAAGTGAGCCTGGCCAGCTGAGGCAGGGAACTGGCTAAGGCAGCTGCACCCTGGTCTGACCCTCGGAGAGCAAGAGACCCAAGGACTGGAAGGTGAGGTTACCGAGTCATTTTATCTCCTCACCCTTCCATTCATTCCACGTGTGCTTATTAGCCAGGTTGGCGCGATAAGCCTTGACCATCTCAGGGTGTGCACACAATAGGAAGGAGAGGGACTCAGGGGCACACACGTGACAGGGTGGACGGACCCTGGATTCAAGAGGGCAGCTTAACCTGGGTCCTCCTTGAGTTGGCTCAACCTTGTCTCTGGGCTTTCCTTCCGGGGAACCATCTACTATTTTTTTTGGAGGGAGGGGGCCCTACTTAGGATGGGATGGACTACAGAGTCAGATTGCTCTGCTAACCCTCAGGGAGATGACCTCTAAGTTAAAGTCATCAGACCTTCCACTTTTGGCGGGACAGTCCCGATTTTAAACAATTTTCCCTGTGTGCCGTGGCGTTTTAAAAAAGTCCCCGCCCATCCCCCCCAAACCCCCCCCCCGATTTTTGGAAAGCATGCACGACAAGCTAGGGAACAGCGGGAGAAGAGGAAGGGAATATATCCCCTCTACCCCACCGCGCCCCCCAGTCAATGGTGTCCCGCTTTACCAATGTTAAAATCTGGTCACTTTACTGTAAGGAGCTTCCGTTAACCCCCAAGTGTAGTCGTTGCATGTGTGCTGCATGCAGCATCTGAGGTTTGGCCTGTATTGGGGGGGGGGGGCAGCCTGGGAGGAAGCTCCTCTGCATCCCACACGGAGAGTGGACCGCTCACGCCAATGACCCATGGGGTTGCTTTGAGGTTAAGAAAAGTCTAATGAAAACGACATGTCTGCAGGCCCCCCACCCCCACCCCGACATTTTCTTGTGAAAACTTTCAAAAAAGGAGCAGTCGAGGAAGCTGGGATGTGCACATCTGTGGACCAACCCCAAGACCGCTGTCTTTCCAGAGGCGGAAGCCATAGCCTCCTCCCACAAGGGGCTGCTGGGTTCAAACCACCAACCTGAGCACTCGGCCGGCCTGCCTCCAGGGCTCCTCATAGCCACCATGCCAGCTTATTGTTTCTACAGCTTGATGCAGACAGACCAAGCCGGTCAAGTCGCTTGTCTTTTTTTTTTTTTTTAAACAGATATCAAGGTTTATTAATGGTTGCTAGGATCAGTATGCAGAAAGTAGGGGTCGAGGGTAGGGGTGATGGAAACACTACGTAGTCATAGAATGTTAGTTTGCAAATGGATTCTCGTGATTGCTGCCCATAAGGCTGAAACCTGTCAATGTATATGTGTGACATATATGAGGGGGCTTCAAAAGGGAAACGTCCAGGATTTTCAAATTTACTTGCTGTCATCACGGGACTATTTTCTTGCTGCTGGTTTCCTTGACGGACCAAATACGTGATGGTCTTCTGTGCCTGGTTTCCTTCGTGGAACATGATGTGGTAGTTCGATCATCTGTCGTCCATTTGAGACTTAGGGGTGAAGGGGTGGCGTTTAGCCTGTCCATCGGGTGGCAGCTTAATGACCTCATTTGGAGGCACGGAGGAGATAGACATCTCCTTGGAAGCAGGACGCTCACACACGCTCACACATCCACACACACACACACACACACACACACACACACCCTGTGAGACATTCCCGTTGACAAGACACATGGGCTATGCTAGAGCCCTGGAGCAGGGGAGCCACGTGGAGACCCTGCCCATGCTGAGACGCTTCCATGGCCACTGGATCCACAAGACTGTCCACCTACTGGCCTGTGGTCTTCCAACACTTGGCATGATTGCACGTGCTGTGTGAGTCTGAAGAGAAATGTACAGACTGGCACTGGAAATACGGGGAATATCGTTCTTATGGACTTGGTCTGGACTGGGCTGGGGTGTTTTCTTAATGTAAAGTTACTCTTTATATAAAAATCTTTTCTACACACATAAGCGTCTCCCTGGATTTGTTTCTCTGATCCACCTGGACTAGCCTGATGATGTTTTCAGGGCACATCCATGGGGAAGCACATATCAGGAGTTCATTCTGTTTTCATGCCAGGAAGCATTACATTAGAATACTTTTTCTTTACCCACCCATGGGTCCTTTGCGGCATCTCTGCCCTTTGTCTACTGTGACTAATGAATGCTGCCTTGAGCCGATGTATGAAAATTATTGGGTGGGAATGTGCTGTGCTTTCATTTGTCTTGGGTACAGACCTAAGAGTGGAATTGCTGGGTCATGGGATAGGTTCTAAGGAGCCCTGGGGGAGCAATGCTGACGTGCCTGGCTGTTAACAGAAAGATTGATGGTTCAAAGCCACCCAGTGTCTTTTTAGGATGACCCCTGCTTAGGACTTGGTCTCTCTCAACCTGTGCAGGTCTTTCTTCTTTCTCCTACTTTGTTTTTCTCTATTTTCCTCTTTAATAAACTTGCTCTTTAATTCACAAGTCACTGAGTTGTTCTCCCCCGGCAATGTGTAATAAGCCCTCACTCGAGTTAGTTAACAAACCCCTTTTGCCACTTTTGCATCCCAAGTAGTCGTATTTCCCTTCTTGTGCCTAAGGCGGAGTCGCCGACCCTCCCCGGACCCAACAACTGACCATACGTTAGCAAACAGCGCCTCAGGTTTGGCATAGATTATGGGGAGACAACCTAGGGAATCGCCTCTCTGTATCCCACAATCAAGGACTTCCAGGAGGAAAAAATATCTATTTTGAAACTGATGATGGTAGCAATCTCACAATACGGCTTGATGGGCTAGGACTATGGAAATGCTATTATCTGTAAGGGCTCCCAGGAACATGATCGATAAAAAAGCAGAAGGTGGAAGAAAGAAGAGGAGGAGGCAGGCTGAGGTCCCAGCCTTGAAAAGCCCGTGAAGCAATCCTACATTGCCCCTTTGTGGCTGCCGTGAGTCATAAATCCACCTGTGACAACTGCTCACAAAGGAAGGCACGGCCCTGACCTTGGTGCTGTCCCAAAGCCTGGTCTCGGGGCTTTTCCCTCACTGTTCAGTATTTCTCAGACGTCATGACAACTTCTTGACTCCGACTGCAGCCAAGGGTCCACCAACTTAGGATCGTGAAATCAGTGGCGAAAAAATGGTGACGCAGTCTACTTGACCAACAACCTAGAAGCAAGCCATGCAGAGGTGCCTCAGAAGAAAGACCCGGCGATCTGCTTCCAGAAGGCCTCAGCCTGGAAAGCTCCACAAAGGAGGCCAATTGTGCGCCTCTGAGGTGGCCCAGAGTTGGGTGAAGGGAGCCTGCTGGCCAAGTCCTGGATGTGTACTTAAAGTCTTTGTCTTCAAACGCTTTCCTTCCCGCCCCATCAACGTTTCTCAGACATCCTGGGGGCAGTTCTTCCACGTTTGTTCCAGCCGAAGACCCACCACCTGTCCCGGTGTCTTATTCCTTCTTCATCCCACCTTTTCCAGAACCTCATGCTTATAAACCCCGCGCCCCTCCCGCACCACAGGATATGCACATGTGCTCTGCAAACCACCAGAGAAGCTAGGCTATATGGAGTCCAATGCGGCACTGGGACTGGTGGAAAGCTCATTATTCACACCCTGCCATACCCACACGACAGGGCTCAGTTTGCTGAAAGCGAGGGGTACCTGAAGCCCTCGCCAAAGAAGCCCCAGGACTGCAGCCTTCAGTTTGGATTACCCTATCTAGAGAAGCCCGGAACACCCCCCACAAATGGATCAGTAGACAACATCACGATCAATGGAGGAAAGAAAGACTGACGCTGTCCAGGATTTCATCCTGCTCAGATCCACAATCAGAGTAAGTTGGCTGCAGAAGACCTCGTTGGAGCGTGAAGAAGCTAGGATGTTATCTGGCCTGTACATGTCAAAGACAGACACCGAATAAAGACTGAAGAAGAAACGTTTGAACTACGGTGCTGGCGCGAAGACTGCAAAAAGTATCATGCCCTGTAAAAGACGAAATAAATCTCGGAGGTGCAGCCAGAATGTTCTTTGGAGATGAGGATAGAGACTTGGTCATATGCTATCAGGAGGGGGGCATCCTGCTCCATAAAGAGGTGGGGCAGAGCAGAAAGACCCCCGTGGCTTCCGCGATGGCCTCCAACGGTCTAGCATCAAAGGGGGGGTCCTTGTTTTCCCGGAAAAACTGACAAGTCCTACACCGAGGTGCCCTTCCCCGTGGCCACCGGATCCGGGCGGCCTCCTGCGCGCCTGCGCAGTGGCTCTGACGCCCGTCCGAGCCCCGCCCCGTCGCCGGGAGGTCCCGGACCTCGGGGGCGGGGCTTGGGCACAAGATGGCCGCCGCGCGCCCGGAGTCCCCGAGTCCGAGCTCGCCGACCTCGCAGTCCCGATCTCCGGAGTCCCCAGACCTGGTGCGGGCGAGGAAAGGGCTGAGCGTGGGGTTCGAGGCGGGAGGCGGGCGAAGGGCACGCGGCGGGGCCCCAGAGGGCGGGGCGGGGAGGTGTTTAGGGCTCTCGCCTTGGAGGCGGAGCTTTCCAGGGCTAAGTGAGGGGAGGGCCTGGGGGCGGGTCTTGAGCAGGAACCTATGGGTTCCGAGAGGATGATCAGTGGGCGGGGCTTAGTCACATGTCTCTGGGTATAGAGGGGATGGTGTGAGGGCAGGGTTTAGAGAGGACCTATGGGTGTGGCTACTTTGAGGGCGGGGCTTAGGGAGGAACATGAATGTCAAGGGAAGCGTTGGTGGGCGGGGTCTGTGGAAGAGCCTCAGGCTGTGGATAATTTGAGGGCGGGACTTAGGGACGAGCCTATGAGTGGGAAGGGCTGGGAGGGGCGGACCTTTTGGGGGTGGAGCTTGAGGATGGGGTTGTGTGCTGGGATTACATCGTGTATAGGAGGCGGGGCTATATCCAGTGAGAAGACTCCTCGGGATCGCATTGGTGCCATTAGGGGGCGGAGACCGAAGGGGCGGAGCCTCAACTGGAGGTCTTGGCTAGAAGGTTGGGAAGGTGACCTCAAAGACATGGGGGGTGGAGTGGGGTAATGGGTGGGACCAGAGATAATTCCGCAAGGATCGGAATGGTACGTCTCCACGTCTAAGGGAGTATTTTGAGGGGGAAATACG
The DNA here is from genome assembly GCA_004026705.1 of Nesogale talazaci. Lineage (NCBI taxonomy): Eukaryota > Metazoa > Chordata > Mammalia > Afrosoricida > Tenrecidae > Nesogale > Nesogale talazaci. Next base: position 56,496 of record PVJH01011951.1, on the reverse strand, counting down.
ACCACGTTGTTAATTTCAAGACCTCCAAAGTCCCCCACGTTGGAGTGGAGAGTAATTGAAGACAACGTGGATTGAACGCTTCTGTGGGCTGTGTGTTCAGGACAGACCAGGATTGTGTTCTGTCCTGAGTGTGGTTCAAACATTGTGGTATAGTGTATGCAGGAATAACAGGTGGGACAAGGCCGAGATTGGGGGTGGTGGAGGGGCGCTAAGTCTAGCCAGAGCCAACTCAGGTGTGTCTTGGCTTCTCTTTAACACTAGGGTAGGGGAAGAAGGCAGGACCTGGAACATGAGGAGTGTTACACATTATGGGAATTTGGGTACTTTAAAGTGCAGCTGGAGCCCAGGGAGGCATCTGAGTGGGAGAACGATGTGATCCAATGCACATTTTCAAACGCTCATTCAGGCAGCTGCTGTTAGGAGAGGCAGGTCGACAAAATAGATTTCAACTGAGGAGGAGGAGGGAGAAGGACGGATCTGTGATAAAGGGTCCGCGTGCCTCCTATGCAGATTCCATATTTGCAAATCCACCTACCTGCAAAAATGTATCCATCACTCCAAAATCAATACGGGAAGGGCTGCCCTGAACAGTTAGAGGCATGTACCCAGCAGCGAGAAATCTGCCTCTTGGCTCGCAAGGCCGGTTGCTTTTTGTTAATTCAGCGTGTGCAGGGACTTCAGAGAGAATACACTCAAAACGCAAAGACAACTGCCCTCAAGCCACTTCTGATGCATCGTGGCCCTGTGGGATGTAGTAGGAACCCCCTCCCCCACCTTTGAGTTTCCGAGGCTGTAACTCACTCACTGGGAGCAGAAACTCTCATCTTTCTCCCCAAGAGTGACTGGCGAGCTCGAACTTCTGACCTTGTGACTAGCAACACAACTCCCAAGGAAAACACAGCTCGTTCCTCCGTGCGCAAACTTACTGACATTGATGCTGTCTTTGAAGTTGGGGAACCCTCACATTACTGTTGCCCACTTGATCCCATGGCCCTCACCTCACTCCCATCTAGCCTCTGTTCAGCTTTACGGCCACCCTGGAGGACAGCGTAGAACTGCCCCTGCAGGTTCTCGAGACTGCCACGCTTGAAGGGAATAGAGAGTCTCATTTTCTTCCAGCGGCTTGGAACCGCTGACCTTGCAGTTAGCAGCCCAAATGCCTAACCACTAGGCCACCAGGGTTCCATAGGCCAGGGAGGTAATTCTTAAGAGAGCCTTTAAATCGACGCTTCTGCCTGGTCTGAAAAAGACTGCCGGGGGGAATTTTGGTTTCAGGGTAAAAGACTCAGCTGGGCGCAACCAGTCCCTGCGGTTTGCCCAGGAACCATGGCTCTGGACAGTCTGGATTCCAGGAGATTCCGGCATTCTGTGCCCTGTTTCCCTGCCATGGCCAGAATTCTTGTACGGGATTTCCGTCATCACAAGGGTTCAGGGGGGGTAGTGGGGCACCATCCGGTTCGTCTGGTCCCAAAGCAAAGGAGGCACTTGTTCTTGGAGGTGATCGTCACACAGTACACAATGTCCTATTTCCAACTGTCCTTCCTCTTACTCTAGCAAGTTGACAGCCTTACATGGCTGCTTGTAAGATATTAAGGTCTCGGCCACCATGCAAGGAACCAGGAGGTTGTTTTGCAGTTTCATCCAGCCACTGTAGCTCCGGGAAGTCTGGATGCCAGGAGAATTTAAAATTCTGTTGTACTCACACACAGCCCTCTGTTGACGAGGAGCCTTCGTTAGAGGAAGTGGCTGTTTTAAGGGAGGGGGGGCACTACTGGGGAAGCACTTAGAGATCGCCCCAAAGGTCCACAGGCTTCCTTGTGTACCCCCTCCCCCCTTTCAGATCCTGGTGCCTGAGGATGCGCGCCCCACGACACCTGCGAGTGGCCTCATCGAGATCCAGGTGGTCAGAGTGACGGACACCACACTGGTCCCCGAGCCCCCGCAGCCGGGTTCCCTCCACTGTGCCTTGTGCCCGGCTGCCTTCCGGCTGGTTTCAGAGCTGCTGTTCCACGAACATGGCCACCTGGCTGGGGCTGAGGGTGGTGGGCAGGGGGCGAACCCCAGCCGCTGCCACGTGTGTGGCCACAGGTGCCCGGGACCGGCCAGCCTGCGGGCCCACTACAGCCTGCACACCGGCGAACGGCCATACCGCTGCCCGCTGTGCCCGCGCGCCTTCAAGGGCCTGGCGCCCCTCCTGCGGCACCAGCTGCAGCACGGGGTGGACCCGGGGGCAGCCGTGGGGGAGCCCGAGCCCAGGTCCGGGCTGGCCCAGGAGAGGGCGGCGGCCACGGCCCGTGCAGCCGTGGGCAAGCCGTTCGCCTGCCGGTTCTGCTCCAAGCCCTTCCGCCGGTCCTCGGACATGCGCGACCACGAGCGGGTGCACACGGGCGAGCGGCCCTACCACTGCGGCGTGTGCGGCAAGGGCTTCACGCAGTCGTCCGTGCTGAGCGGCCACGCGCGCATCCACACGGGCGAGCGCCCCTTCCGCTGTGCGCGCTGTCACCGCACCTTCAACAACTCCTCCAACTTCCGCAAGCACCAGCGCACGCACGGCCGCGGGCCCGGCCCGGGGCTCGCAGACCCCGGGGGCCCGCTGGGGTCTGTGGCCATGGGCCCGGGCCGTGCCTGTGGCCCCGTGGACACCCTGGAAGAGGGTCGCGGGGGGACGGCGAAGGTCAAAGTGGAGGTCAGGCAGGAGGCTGGGCAGAGGGGGGGTGCTCCCGGGGAATGAAGCTGGGGAGTGGGAGCGAGATGGCAAGGGAAGGGGGGTTGGGAGCACAGAGAGGGCAAGGATGGCATACCCTGGGTCAGGGGGTCTTCTTCCCTTCAAGCCCTGGCAGACGCCTTTGGGAAACCTAGAGAGAGATCGTGGTAGCTCTCTGGTCACCCAGCAAATGAGGGGGCGCGTGGACTGGATTTCACACAGTTTGTCCCCCAGAGCTCAGATACCCTCGGAGGGAGGGGAGGACATCAAGCTGGAGTGGGCTGGGGGTGCCCAGCTCTCCCTGAATCTAGAGCAGGGCGTTCCTAAAAACCACCCAGCATGGACTCCTTTGCCTCATGATTTCCCTGGACCCGGGTGTCTACCTACCGTCCAGTAGAAGATGCCTACAGAGCCTTCCTTCCAGACAAGCTGGGATCCCCTCTCCTCCCCCTGCCCCATGCCAGAGGGTCCCCAGGTCACAGCCGAGCGCTGTTGGGGCCCCAGGGATGTAAGCCTACCCATGCTTTAAGAGATCCGACGCCCCATGGGGGGGGTGTCCCTTCCTGCACCCCCACCCTGACATCCCAGGAGACAGCTCACCACTTCATATGTCCCTTTGAGAGCTCTGGGCTCAGAGCCCGGGCCTGCCTAGTCTCCAAGGTGCCCTTGGTCTTCTCCAGTGCCCTCCTTTCCCTCATGCGAATCGACCACGTAGCTCTCCTAGTCCTCGGGCAGTGCCAGGCAGGGGTTGACTCATGGCGTGGCAGGCTGGTGGGCACCAAAAGCCTGAGCCTGGTGGGTATGGAGTAAGGGGGCAGCCGACGTGGTGTGGGCAGCAAGGACAGAGCTGGGGCTGGGGTGTCACCAGCTCCAACCCGATTAAAGGACTTTTCAGAAGGGTTTGTTCTGTCTCTCAGGCATGTATGTGGCTTGTCGGCTTCCGGGGAGCAGGGGTTTGGGGGCCAGCCCTACCTGGGGCATACCGAACCCCAAACCTCTTTCCCCAGCTCATCTGTCCTCGAAATAGAAAATCAAGACCGTAGCTTCCCTGCCTCTCCACAGGGAAGAAAACTAGAAAAAAAAGCTGGAAAGTAGAAAATCAATTCTCTCACTCTCATTTTTTTAGTGTGTAAGAAGTCCATCTGAGAATGGAGGTCTTGAGACAAACCACTCCCCCCACACCGGAGAGTCGGGGTGCTAGGGTCACCCCATTTAGCCGGAGAGAGGATGTTCTGCTGATGCTAGATCCAATATCGGGCTGGGTCAGGCGCTGCCCCCTGGATCTCAACTGTGTGGCCCAGGGGCGCACACACCACGCCAGTCAGGCCCTGCGCCGCGCTCACCGCCCTGGCTCTGGCGGTGCCCCTCGTGTCCACCCCGGCGTCCACCCTTGAGTGCCCTGCACTCTGTCGTGCCCGTCTCCCGGAGGATGACAGAGTGCCACAGCCATTGCTGGAGGTGGTGTGCACAGGTTGGAGAGATGAAAAGTCCCTGGAGGCCCTGACGTGGTGGCAGGCAGCCCTTGTGGGTACTTGACCTCCGGGATCTTGTTGGGGGGAAGGGGGACCAGCCTCCTCACCATCGAATGGGCCAAAGGGGCAGCTGTGTAAGAGAGGGTTAAATGAAAGAGACGTCAGAGAAGTTCCATGATGACTGGAACCAGATGAGACCACTTCAGGCGCTCCCAGGCTTCTATTGCCTCAGGCAAGCAAGCCACGCGGTAAGCGCGGACACAACAGGAAGGGGTAGTATTAAAAGCATACACATGACCCGAGGGGGACAGGCCAGGGGAATCCCCCCAACAAGAAGGGCTGCCGCAAGAGGCATACGTGTGACAGGAGGTGCGTGTGTAACAAGATGCACGGGCTCTTAGAGTCAAGATGGCAGCCTCGTCTCGCTGTGTGTCACCTGGTTTGACCTGAAGTGTCTTTGGGCTCTTCTCGGGGGAACAGTCGATGCTCCTTGTCAGAAGGGAGTGGGCCCTTCTTAGGGGTCGATGGTCTGACTGTTTTGGCGGCAGACAGCCTGCAAGCAGTTGGTCAGGAGTAGAGTGAGCAACCGTACCTTTGCAGACAGCACCTGAGCTTTGGCATTGCTTCCAGGGGATTCACTTTCATTAGGAGAATGTGAGCGGGCGTGAAGCTTCCCTCTCAGCCTCCTTGAGTGTGGGATGAAGACAGGGCTTCCCCACATCATACACTCTAAAGTATCAAGCAACCTATTTACCAGCACTGGAACCTAACTAAGCTAGCTATTCCCCCTGAAGCTCCCAGTTACCTCAGGCCTTTGCGTCACTCATGGTAGAGCTGACTCCCCTGCTGTTAGGATGATGGTTCGCTTCCCTGGAGGCCTGTGGACGGGATTCAAGGGCCATTGTCAATGACTCCTCACCAGACAGACCTGTTCATCTACCCCCGGAGTCTGAGGTCTTCCCCATCACATCCCCCTCGCCTTAGTCACTAGGCTTCCCTAAGCCATTATTTCCATATGGGCCTTATGACAGCCCCCTCTTGTGACATGTTCTGACCGGTGGCAGTAGATCCCATATGTCCCCCCATAAGATTATTTAAGAGGGAAAAATAGTGTTCGCCACTCTCGCTCCTGTCTCCCTTCTTCCCGAGTGCTCGGCTCCTCTCCCTCATCATGTAGTCCCCTCCCCGCCTCTCTCTCTACGCGGACCACCAAGAGGGGCGGAGGTGAGCATGTTACCATGATGTGAGATGTGTCTGACTCTGATTGTTCCTCTCTCATGCGCTATCACAATAATAAATAATAATTATCGCTGTACAATTTGCTTGTTGAACCCGATGTATAGATCAGAAGCTGGCCTCTTCTGATACTTGAGGAATGACTGTGCAGAGTTTGTCCACTACACACTCTTCCAAATTTGTGTGTCCCACAAGGAAACCCCGACCCTCCCCCCCGCCAACCAGGTGTCTCCTGGTGAACCTTCCAGAACAAGATGAAACTCCTCATGCTCCCAGAAGGGGTGGGGCCAAGCACAAGAGTTGGACACAGTTTCTGGCTGGTCAGAGCAACCCCGGGAAAGGCCCCTGGTGAGGTACCTGAGTGCTGGCCAGCAGGTGGACTTTTCAAGCCCACCTGGAGGGGTCCTGGGGAAAATGGCCTGAGAACCGGCTTCTGTAAACGGGCCGCCTCGGGAAGCCTGGCGCCTGGCTCTGCCCTGACACACAGGGTCCCCGTGACTCAGGACCCTCCCCAAGACAAACAGTGGTCCTGGGAGCCTCAGCTCCAAGGCAGGGAGCCAGGAGGGACCGTGATTGGCATGCTGATGGAGTATGTGCATTGGCACGCTGCCCTTAGCGCCGCCACGTGACTCACGCCATAGCCTGTGGCCGCCGGGTGCCCGTGAGCTGGATTCGACTCGGCTGCCCGGCGCACAGCGGAACAAATCACTGCTTAGTGCCTGCCGGGACATGCCAACAACCTGACAATGGCCGCTGTGTTTGAGGCTATTGCTGTGGCCGCTATGTTGCTCCCTCCGTTTTACGGGTGACTCCAGGAAGCACGCTGCACTTCTCTGGGGACTGATCCTCGTGATACTATGCCTAAAAGACACGAGACGAGGTCTCTCGTCACCTTTGCTTCAAAGGAACAGCCTGCGGGGACTTCTTCCCAGGCAGATCGCCGATTCTTTTGGCAGCCCACGGTCTCTTCCACATAGACCATAATTCCAAGGCATCGGTTCTTCTCTGGTTTTCCTCCGCATCTGGTGTCCCACCTGCACCTGAGGTCACTGAAAAGACCCCGGCACGGGTCTGCTGCTGTTTCTTCTTTTTATGTTAAAAGGAGAACAAAGAGTAATATAAAAAGTGCTAGAAACGTTCAGACTGGGAGAACTTCATCCACGCTGAGTGACGGACGTCCAGTCCAGCATCCACAGGCCTAATCCTGCGTCCATCTCCCACTGTTGAGCCAGCTAACCATCTGTGGCATCGACACTGCTTTCCATGACGACTGCCCTTGCAGAGCAAGTCAACCACCTTCTCCTCGCTCTGCTGCAGCCCTGCCAGCCCCCTAACATGTAAAGTTTTAGGAGTTGGAACTCCTCCGTTCTTGGCTTCACACGATGAAAGAATTCATGCCGAAGCCCGTTTTTGTAATCCCCATGGGTTTATATGACAAACAGGACAAGTTTCAGGTTTTACAGTCTCAAAGGGGTGCGCAAATGGGCCTGAATAACCAGGTGGAAAAGAGCACCTGCCTGTGTGGACTGGGAGACCCAGAGCTCAAGAACCCTAGAGGCTAAGAACATGTGTGCCAGGAGGCTATTGGTCCAGAGCGGGCACATATGTGCCTGCAACAGGGAGGGTGAGCCTCCCCCTCTGTCTCCCTGCCTTTTCTCTAGGTCACCCCCTAGCTGGAGGAAAGCATGGTGGATGGTATTGGCTGAGTTCGATCACCTGGGTGATGTCATGAGTCTTGGCCTCGTTTGGCCCGCCCAGGTGTACCTCCCACCTGGCTGGAGGACTTGAGGACGAGCATGCTCAGTTTGGGGTCCTCATAGGTGTCTGTGGTTGCCTGATTTCCTTCCAACCTCCTCTCTGGGGGCCTTCGCAGGCATGGGAGGGACAACCCCGTCTCTAAGCTAGCTCCCATACAGGACCTTGCTTTCTGCCTTCGTCCTACTGTGAGGATCCAGAACCTTCAAAGACAGATCCCGACCTCATCGCCAACTCACAGCTCCTTGTTGTCTTGCCGGGTGATGGCAAATGAATGCTCAGGGGATGTCAATATAAATTGGGGTACGGTGGTCCAGGCTGAAGGAGAAATAGTGGGGTGCCAGTGCAGTGGAATAGGGCAGCTTGCATCTCAGGTCAGTGCTAGGATTCCTCAAAGAGTAGTGTGTTTCCAAGAACTGGAAATAACAGCGGGCTCCCCATTGGAAGAGGCCAACGGAGGCATGTGCATAAGCTTGCTAGCTCTTAAGATTTTTTTTTTCTAGAGTTTTCATTTGCACTGTGGAAAATCATCTGATTTTCAGATATTCCAAAGTGCTCCAACGGATTCATTCGCTACGTGGACGGCATTGGACTGCTCATTGCCACGTCAGCCATTTGGGACGGCCAGCTGGTGCATGGGGGAAGAGTTGGAGCTTTCTGTTGGTTACCAGTCAGGGTAGGCATCTCAGAAACTCACAGGGGAATTCTGCCCTGTCCCATGGGTGTGGCAGTGAGTTCGGCTTTTGGTTTCGTGGACTGAGGGAAACGCTTCACTGGATGAGAACCGATTTCCAACCCCAGACCCGACCTGACACCATCCAAGCGCCTCAATTTGGAATTGGAGATTTTCCCAGGGGCCTCTTCAAACTCATGACGGACAGGTACCCCATCGTCCGGGCACATGGCACACCCTGGGGCTGTTACACCGTCTGCTGTCAATGTGAGACTACTAAGAGCGAGGGGGTGGAGTTTAGTCTGCACATCAGGTCCCAGCTTGAATGACCTCATTTTGGAGGCCCGACGAAGATAAATAGCTCCCGGGAGGCCAGACACACACTCTTTGTGCTGTGACACAGCCTCTGCCTGCCATACTGTGTGTGAAAGCCTCCAGGGTGGTTGAACAGACACTTCCACCCTTGCACCTACAATCCCTGGTCCCTGTCACCTTGCAGGCCTCTGGGATGTCCCTGCCTTTCAAGTGTCAGATTTTCTTCTTAACCCCTTTCCCTCCTCCCCTCTTTTGCACCCTGAAGCTTCACCCCCACGTAGTCTCTGAACACTAGGGTAGTGGCCACACTAACTTGAGGTCCCTGAGTGGGTGGGTCCAACCAGACATGTCAAGGCAGCCCCCCCCCAAAAAAAAACAAACAAACAAACACCAAAACTTTGCTCTCCTGGGTCTGGCTCATCTCCTCCAGCATCTGAAATTAGATGGACCCGGTGGCTGCAACTATGCTCTCTGACCTTGGGACAATTGGGAGGATGGTGCAGGGGCGGGCGGTGTTTCGTTCTTTGGTACAGAAGCAGTCCAGAGTCGGAACCGACTTTTGGGCGGCACCCGACAATGATCTGGTGATTCTCGGAGCCCCGACGACACGTGATTGAAGCAGCACAAATTGCTAGGTGAGTGGTTCCAGCCTACGCCAAGACGATACAAGGTTTCTGAAAGTGCCTCGAGAAAGCGCACAGCGCAGTTCCACACTGCACACACGCTAATCCATGGGACAGCAACTAACGTTTACAGGAGGCCCCCCACCCCCATTCTGATTTGAAGGGAGGGAGTGTACTATGAAGCAGGGGGGTTTGCCAGGGAGGGACCACAGCGGGAAGCTTAGGGAGTTTCAGGAGACTTGGGGGAGGGCATGTAGCCAGGTGGTGCACCCCCCACCTCCACCCTGTGCTTCCTCTGGGACACCCCCTACCCCACCCCCACACCGGGACTGGTTGGGAAAATAATTAGGGAGGACATCAGGGAGGGGAAGGAATCCAGGCATCTTCATCAACACGGATGGTCTTGTTCACTCCAGACGCCCAACTCCCACTGCACAGCCTGGCACAGAGGCGCCCTCCACCGCGGCTCTCGGATGCGGAGGGTGGTGCAGCGGCTGCGGGCTGGGCACGCCCCAGATCAGGTTGGCGTCCACCCTTCTGTTTTGCAGCACCTGGTCCCCAGGCCCCCTGGGTTGCAAGCACGGACTCGGGCCACCCTGTTGATAAGATTTATTTATCTCCGCTCTGTACAAGCCGCGTCTGCCAGCCCACCCCACCCCCACATTCCCAAAGAGCACCCGGTCCCCACCGGTGTCTTCCCCCCCCACCCCGCCTCCACTGTCCTCACCAGATTCGCGAAGACCAGCGAGGACGGGGGTGACGCCCCCCCTGCCTGGGGGCCGAATGGTGCGGGGCGCGGAGCTGGAGGAGGGATACAAAGAGAGGCTTGAATGGTCACTGACCATCAGGTTCGCGTCCGATGGGTTGGGGAATGGGGAGGAGGGGGGCGGGCTGCTGGGGCCCGGTTGGGGGGTGGGTGGGCGGCAGTCTTGAGTCTCGGGGGGAGGGGAATCTGGTTTACTGCAGAGGGGGACGCGCGCTTGCCCATTGGCCGGGTGGGGATCGCACGACAGGGGTGGGCTGCCGGCCCTGCTCAGGCGTCCTTCCCCGCCGCCAGGGCTCCCGCCCCCGCGCCCGGCCCCCCCAGGCCCTCGGCCTTGTGCACCAGGCGGTGCTTTTTGAGGCCGTAGGTGTTGGCAAAGCCCTCTCCGCAGGAGGAGCAGCGGAAGGGCCGGCCGCCCTGGTGGGCCGCCAGGTGCTTGCGGAAGTAGCCGGGATCCTTGAAGGCCTTGAGGCAGGCGGGGCAGCGCAGCTCCGGCCGCGGCGGCTCGTGGGCGCGCTGGTGCCGCAGCACGGAGCTCAGGTAAAAGAAGCCCTTGCCGCAGTGCTCGCAGCGGTAGGCGCGCTCGCCCAGGTGCAGCCGCTGGTGCTCCAGCAGGTTGGAGCGGTAGCGGAAGGTCTTGCCGCAGGCGCCGCAGCGCTGGGGCCGCGCCACGGCGTGCAGCCGCCGGTGCTCCGCCAGGCTGGAGGACTGCGCGAAGCGCTTGGCGCACACGCCGCACTTGAAGGCGCGCTCGCCCGTGTGCACCACGCGGTGCTGCCGCAGGTACCAGGAGCGCAGGAAGCCGCGGCCGCACACGCCGCAGCGGTAGGGCCGCTGCTCCGTGTGGCAGCGCTGGTGGCGCATGAGCAGGGCCGCCTCCCAGAAGCGCTTGCCGCACACCGGGCAGCGGAAGCCGCGCTTCTGCCGGTGGCTGCGGCGGTGCAGCAGCAGGTCGTAGGCGCCCGCGAAGCTCTGCCCGCACAGCCCGCAGCCCAGGGTGCGGCGCACGAGGTGCACGTACTTGTGCGTCACCAGCCCCAGGAAGTGCTTGAAGCTCTGGCCGCAGGTGGCGCAGCTGAAGCGCTCCGGGCCCGCGCCGCCGCCTCCGCCCGCGCCCGCGCCCCCCGTGCCTCCCGCGTCCTCGCCGCCCGCCACGCCCGCCAGCGCCGCCACAGCCGCGCCCACCTCGCCCGCCAGCCCGTTGTCCAGCGCGCTGACCGCTTCAGCCGCTCCGCCGCCGCCGCTGCCGCTGCCGTCGGGGGGCTGCGTGGCCCCGGTGGCGGGCGGCAGCAGGCGCTCCGGGGCCGCCTGGTGCACCAGCTTGTGCCACATGAGGTTCTCGATGAAGCCGAAGGTCTTGCCGCAGGCGTCGCAGCCGTAGGGCTTCTCGGCCATGTGGGCCTCCTTGTGGCTCATGACGTGGAAGAGGTCCGGGAAGTGCTCCCCGCAGTCGGAGCAGGCGTAGCTGAGCGCCTCGGCGGCGCCGCCCGCCCCGCCCGCCGCGCCCGGCCCGCAGCCCCCCGCCGCGCCCTGGGGCCCGGGGAGCCCCGCGGCGCCCGCCAGCGCGCAGGGCAGCTGCAGGCGGTGCACCTGGCGGTGGCGCGTCAGGCTCTGCGGGTAGCCGAAGACCTTGCCGCACAGTTCGCACTTGTAGGGCCGCTCGCGCGTGTGCACCACGTGGTGCTTGCTGAGGTGGAAGGACTCCCGGAAGCGCTTCCCGCACACGGGGCACTGGTGCGGCTTCTCGCCCGTGTGGATGCGCTCGTGCCGCTTGAGCGTCTCGCGGCGGCCGAAGCCCCGCCCGCAGATGCCGCAGCAGAAGGTCTTGCCCGGCGCCGCGGTCCCCGCGCCCGCCGTGCCGCTGGGCCCCGCGCCCCCCAGCAGCAGCGGGTGCGCGCCCAGCAGCGGCATGGGCATGGCGCCGTACACCACGGCCGCCGCCGCGGCCGCCGCCGCCTTCTCGCTGTCGGTGGTGGGCGGCTCGGAGGGCAGCAGGTAGGGCCCGGCGGGGAAGGGCGGCGCGGGGGGCTGCGGGCCGGCGGGGGGCTGCGGGCCGGCGGGGGGCGTGGCCTTGGCCGAGGCGGCGGCGGCCGCAGCGGCGTCGGGGGCCAGCTGCGCGTGCGCCGCCTTGTGGCGGAGCAGGCTCTGCGGCGCCGAGTAGGACTTGCCGCACAGCTCGCACGGGTAGACGGGCCGCGGGCCCGCGGCGCCCGCGTGCGCCGCCTGGTGCTTGAGGAGGTAGGCGGCGTCGCGGAAGGCCTTGCCGCAGATGCCACAGGGCAGGCGCAGCAGGTCGGCCGAGTGGGTCTTCACGTGGCGCTTGAGGCTCTCGCGCCGGTTGAAGCTCTTGCCGCAGACGCTGCACGAGAAGGGCTTCTCGCCCGTGTGGATGATCTGGTGCTGGTGCAGGTGGCTGGGCTTCTTGAAGACCTTCCAGCACAGCGGGCAGGCGAACGGGCCCTCGCCGCTGCCCGCGCCCGGCGCCGGCGCCCCGACTCCCGCGCCCACGCCCGCTCCGATCGCGACCCCGACCCCGACCCCCGCCGGCGCGGCAGGCGTGGCGCTGGAGGCGGCGGCGGCGGCGGCGGCGGCGGCGGCGGCGGCGGCGGGGGCTCCATCCACGGCCGGCGCGGTGGCGGGCGTGGCCGGCAGGCCGGCGTGGGGCGCGGAGGTGGCAGTGGCGGCGGCAGAGGCGGCAGTGGGTGTGGGCACGGCCAGGCCCAGCGGCGGGAGGGGCGCGCCGGGGGCGGGCGCGGGCGCGGGCGCGGGCGGGCCGCCGGGGGCGGGCGGCAGGTCCTTGTGGCAGCGGCGGTGGCGGATGAGGCTGGACACGTGGTTGTAGGTGCGGCCGCAGACCCCGCACTCGTAGGGGCGCTCGCCCGAGTGCACCAGCATGTGCTGCACCAGGTGGGACGACTGCTTGAAGGACTTCTGGCACACGCCGCACGGGAAGCGCCGCTCCATCAGGTACTTCAGCCGCCGGAAGTAGCCCTTGTCGTCCTTGGACGGGTCACAGGCCACGCCCGTGGGGGCCACTGGCGGCGTCTGTGCGGGGCTGGGCAGCGGGCCCGGGGTGCCGGTGGGTGCGCCCAGTCCCGGCGTCACCCCCGGCCCGGACCCCGGGCCTGCGCGCTTCAGGTTCCCGAAGAGGTGCTGGTGGCCCGAGAGGTCCACGATGCCCCACTGCGGGGCCGGGAAGGCGGCGTCGAAGAGGGGCGGCGGGGGTGCCCCGAAGGCGGGGGGCAGGGGCGGATCCGGCTTCTTGGCGTGAGCGGCGGCAGACGAGGACGAGGAAGACGAGGACGAAGATTGCGTCTCGGCCTTGGGCTTGAAGGTGGACTGCGGCGGGTAGTCGTACTGCGGCGTCGGGGGCGGCGGCGGCGGCTGCGGGGGCGGCCCCGGCGCGCAGGGCAGCGCGGCCATGGCCTTGCCGTGCTCCCCGTACAGCTCCATGGGCTCGAAGCGCTGGTGGTTCAGGAACTCCAGGAAGTCGAAGGGGTAGCTCTGGAAGTGCACGCCGTCCTCACCCCCCAGGCCGCTGTTCCCGCCGCCCCCGGCGCCGCTGCCGGCGGGGTTAGCCTCCATGGCAGGCCACTCTGCGAGGAAGAAGGCGCGTCTGAGTGGGGCCGGCCCAGGATGAGGGCTCCCAGCCCCCAGCCCCCACACAGGTCCGCGAGGCCACTGCAGCTTGTTCACTCTGCCCCATCCTCTTTGTTTCTTAACATCTCCCCCTACCCTCTCAATCCTCTCCTGCCTTCACTCTGCCCCTGACTCTTAGGGGTCTTATACACTTCCTCTGCCCAACTCACAGGTTCCCCACCCTTCCCACTCTGCTGGGCCTGCAGACCCTACGTTCTCAAATCCCCTGCTGCCACCACCACCCCCTCTGTAAAACTGACAAAACTGTGTTTCCCCTGTTCAGGGGGAGTTTGCAAAGGGCTAGTAAGCAGGGGCCCAAGCCAGAAGGCCGGCCCTGTGAGTCCACCCAGAGATACATGGTCCAGTGACCAAGTACCTAAGAGTCCCACGGTTTGTTCAGCCCCGATGGCAGTTCAGCCCTGCACACGTGGTCGGAGCCAGGGTGCCTGTGTGTGTGTGTGTGTGTGTGTGTGTGTGTGTGTGTGAGTGTGTGAAAGAGAGACGATGGCTAAGAGGGGGAGTCGGGACCAAGAACCAGCTTCCAGGGGCACTCTGTGCCTGAGACATCGATGGACAGAGACCAGCCCTTTGGGCTGCTGACAGGATGAGCTCAGCCAGAGATGGTGACACCAGCCTGCCAGACCTTCTGGTGCCCTGGGAGACTCATGCCGCAGTGTACCTGAGACTCGGGCCAGCCTTGAGGATGAAGTCACACTCAAAGGGACCCTCAGCCAATCATTCCCTGTGTCCTTTCCACCCCTCCTTTTCATTGGTTGGGTCTGACTCACAGCTCTGGGGGTAGGGGTGGGGTGGGGGTGTTTGCAGGAGAGAGCTGCCCTAGGTGGCTTCGATGCATCTTCCTCCAGTGGGGCAGTGGGTGGTATCACCTCCTGCTCTCTGAGGCATAACGACCCAGAGGTTGGAGGGACGTTCCAGAGATGAGGTTCCCTGAGGCCCTCTTTCCAGGGCAGTGCCGCCCAACCTCTGGATGAGGGGCTTTGGGGCCCCAGAACTGTGAGCGAAAGCATGGGCTGTAAGCCACCCGCTGGGTGGTACCCTGTGATGACGGCTCTGAGTCACGCCCCCACCCCCAGTATGCATCCAAGCGCAGGCCAGCTTCAAATGCAGTGGAGTGTCACTGTTCCCTACAGGAATTTCACATTCCCTTGGCCTCCACGGAGGTTGGGTAGACCCCTAGGGGTCTCTGAAAACCAGGCAGTTGAAGCTGAAGCTTCACGAGAAAGGAACTCCATGCAGGTTACTCTCTCGAGATCTGGCTGTCTGGGATCCCACAGCCGGCAACCGGAAAGGTTCAATAAGAACTTGCAGGGCAGTGGGGTTATGCTGATGTGAGAGGAACACCTTGGGGGGGGGGGCGTGGAGAGAAAGCATAATTCCAAGAATGCCTTCAAGGTCACTGAATTGAACTGACGAATGGGCACCCATCTGCTTCTGTGTTCTCAACCACAGAAATTAATTTTTGGGGGTGGGGTGGGGCATCACTGCACTCTGGTGGTTGTGGGACCTACCCAGCCTTGCTCCCGGAGAGCTGTGCTGGATTTGAACCACCAAGCCAATGGGCTGCCGTCCCGCACTCAACTACTGCGCCCCTGGGGCTCAGCCCAGAACTTAATTTTTTTTTTTTTTTAGGCATCACTACCCTCAGGTGGTGGAAGTAGGAGGCCCAGCCTTTGCTCTGTGGAGCTGGAATTGAACCTCCATCCCAGTGGACCCTGCGCACAACCACTACGCCACCAGGGCTCAGCCCTGAACTTAATTTTTAAAAGCTAGCCTACACCTTGCTGAGAAGGTGCTTTGTCGATGCAGTTCACGGTTACACGCTGCTGAGTTTAAGGGAATGGGCCGAGCTCGTGTGGGTGGGCCTTATCCAATCAGGAGATCTTATGCAGCCCCTGAGGTTTTCTGAAGAGGAGTTGCACCTGCATGTCCAGCCTGCCCTGTGAGTTTCAGACTCAAGGCTGCCACCACTCTTTCCTGGGTTCCCAACCTGCCCTCTGGGTTTCAGACTTGCTGGGTCCCACAACTCCCATCAGTCAATTCCTGATAAGAGACCCTCTTGTGTCTCCTGAGGTTTGTTTTTCTTCCCTGAGAATCCTGGCTGATACGGGAGTGGATCCAGCTCCTCATGGCTGAGCAGAACTGCCCTGGAAGATCTACTAGGCTGTCAATGCCCTGGAAGCAGGTCTCCAAGTCTTCTCCTTGTGGACCTTCTGGGTGGCTTTGAACAGCCAACCAGGGCTCCTTAACTATTTGGGCTCAAGCCTTACCTGGTGGTGAGGAGAACTTGCCCAGGCAGCTAGGCTGGGGGAGGTGGTTACTATTTTCGCATAGGCCTTGAGTATGGGGAGGTGGTGCCCACTGCCCCAGATTTCCACCTCTTTCAGGAAGACGTTACCTGTTCGAGTGGCATTTGCGTCTCAAGTAGGCAAAGCTCTAGGTGCAAGTGCAGGCTTCACCACCATTCCCCCATCCTGCTACTCTGTCTTCCTTACACTTCTTGCCAATGAGTTACATGTCTGTGCCCTTGGTCAAGAGAGCAAGTTTGGCACCCAGCTGCTCAACCCCAAATCCAAACTCAAGCCGGTCGACTTGATGCTGACGCAGCGGGACCCTGAGGCCAGGCTGGAGCTACCACTGGGGGTTTCTGAGACTGGACTTCTTTTCAGGTATGGAAAGTCTTGTCTTTCTCCTGCAGAGCTGCTAGTGACTGGCGGTTTAGAACTGCTGACCTTATGCTAGACGCCCAATGAGTAACCAATACACCAGCGAGGCTTCTTAGGTGCTCTGTACGGGCTGCCAAAATGTGGAAGACAATCCTTGGCCATTTGGCAGTGATATGGGTAATGGACACACAGCAGGAGTCATCTAATTGATACTGCTAAACTGTATGCCTGGGGGGAAAAATGCCCAAAGGTAGTGTGTGCTACCTTTTTTAAAAACAACAAAAGAGTTGGCATAGACACAATCCAAAACTCCAACACATCTCTTAGACTCCAGTGGGTCAGAAAGAAGAATCAAAGGGCGAACGAGAACAGAACGTACTGTCAGGTTAATAGGAAGGGAAGAATGATAAAAACTCATGAGGTACAGCTAAAGCAGTGCCAAGAGGAAAAGTTATAGCCACAATGCTGCTCTCATGAATGACTTGCTGACTGGGAGACAGAAAAGGCTAAATTAGCCAGAACTACCTGAGGGCGGGGGATATGTGTGAGGAATAAAGCCGCTGTTGGGAGTGGGACCCTTGGATTATCAGGTGAAGAGATGCTGAAGGGCTATTTCCACCAGTAGAGCATTCATGGGAGACAGAACTGCAAAGGCTCCTGCTTTTTTCCACTGGCATGTTCTTGTTTTTTTTTTTTTTTTTTTTTTTGAGGGGGCTGAAGCCAGGGAATGATGGTGTTCCCAGGGAGCAGTGACTGGGGAGGGATTATGGGGAAGAGGTCTGCTGGGAAGAGATTTCCCCAGAAGGGGCAGGTGTGCTCAAGCAGCCATGGTAACACGAACAGCTCAAGTTTACTGCTCCGAGTCCCATGCTCACCACCTCACCGACTCCTCACCACGGCCCCTCGAAGGACGGGACAGTACTGGCCTCGTTTTAAACATGAGGGAGCTGAGAAGAGCTTCCCTGAGAAGTCGCTTCCCTGAGGTCATGCAGCCAGGAACGGGAAAAGCAGGATCCTTCTGGTGCCACAGGAGGAGGGCATTCTTGCCTGCTCTTCCGAGGAGCAGTCCAGAGCAACCCTGTTGGTTTTCTGGGTCTTTCTGGGTTGGCACGGTGGTTCCTCCCACCACCCCGAGGTCGGCTTTGATGACTGGCTCTGTCCGCCAGAGGAGCGAGCTATTGACGCCGGGAGTCCACCCTGCCCACGCCCAGGAGTGGAGCCTGCTCCCTAGCATTTCCAGGGCTGCGACCTGGAAGCAGACTCCCGGAGCTTTATTCCAGGGCGCCTGGATAGAGCATGCAGCTCCAACGGCCACCCAGAGGCTGCATTTGGTGCCACCCAGGGTCCCTAGTCTTAAGTTTGTGGGTAGGGGGCAAGTCAGTTTCCACTCACGGGGGGCCGCGGGACTCTGTAACCTGCCGTTCTCTGCGTGGCGGGCAGAGTGCTTCACCACCGAGCCGCCAGGGCTCTTTCCCCAAAGCGTATCCCCTACGATGTGCTGTCTTTCAATCTCTCCCCCTCTAAGATACAGGAAGAGCCCCCCAACGTGCCCCCCCCCTACTTAAACTTGAAGGTGTGCTCACCCCAGGCACCTGGCTAAGCCCAGGGCAGCCACTAAGAAGGCCCAAGCCTGGCAAGCACGAGCTGAGCACCTGTGGGACCTCCCACGGGCATCATTCCCACTAGAGGCCAAACCCTGCAGGGACTTCGCTGCACGTAGTATAAGGTGAAGAAGACAGTGGTCGACTTGGCCTGCACAATCTGCTCCCAAAATCACCAGCACCAGCATGTTCTATAATGCTGAAGCCCCGCCCCCTTCCCCGAGGCTCCTCCCTGTGCCCTGAGGCCCCTCCCAGTGCTTGGCAAGAATCCCCACCCCCTGCCCTGAGGCCCTCCCTGCCCCACACCCCTCTACTGGCCAAGCCCTTCACAGCTGGAATGTTCTCATTCCTCCACATCCACCTCTTGGTGCCTCCTTCTTCACTGTGTGTCCACTGCAGGGCCCCCTCCTCATCCAGGCTCTCTGTCCCGAGGCTCAGCCTGGTAGCCCCCCTGCCTAAGCCCTCCCCCGAGCCTGATGACACTGCAGAGGCGGCTGGTTTACTTCCGGCCGCCCCCTCTAAAAAGGCATCCTCGTGGTGCTGTGGTTCTGCGCTCGGCTGCTAACTGTATGATGGGTGGTGCGAGTATGCCCAGCCGCCCTTCATGACAAAGATCTGCGCGTGTTCAGACTTTTAAAGACCTCACTGACATTGAAGCGGTGCCAACTCGGTGACCCTATGGGGCAGGGTAGACCGGGTTTCCTGGGACTGCAAATCTTCAGGAGTAGAAATCCCCGCCTCTCTCCCGCGGGGTGCCTGGTGGTTTCGAACTGTGACTTTGAGGAGGGCAGCCCAGCCACCACTCCCAGGGCTCCTCTCTATTCAGACAAGGCAAACCCTATGGGGTTTTCCCTTTTTTCAGGGTACCAAGAGTCAGAAATGACGTCCTGCAACAAACTACCTGGGAGGCACATGGTTAGCTCCCCAGGCTTACTGATCTGGTGTGGCTACTGTTCTACTGGTGGCTTCGTGCCTTGCACGTGGAACTACTAACTACAAGGCCAGTAGTTTGAAACCACTGATGGGGCTTTCTGTTCCCGTGGATGAAGGGTTACAGCCTCCGGAACCTACAATGCCAGTTCTACCTTGTCCTGTAGGGCCCTCTGTGTGGGAACCAACTCAGTGGGACAATGAGTTTGTTTTGCTGGTAGCCCCAGGTCCTAAAACCCACCAGTCAACCAATCCTCGCCTAGTATGCCGACTTACAGCAACCCTGTTTAGAAAACCCAAGGCTCCCTTTCTTTAGGGAAGGTGTCAGTCTCATTTTTCTCCCATGGAGTGGCTGCTGGGTTTGAACGTGGACCTGTGGCTAGCAGCCCAGACACTTTTCCCTGACAGTGCTACTGAACAATCAAACGCACTGCCGTGGATGAATTCTGACTCACAGTGACCCTAGGACAAGTTAGGATTGTCACTCTGGGTTTTCAACACTCTGAACTCTTTCCTGGAGCAGAAAGTCTCATTTTTCTTCTGCGGAGTCCACAGGTGGTTTCACATTGCAGACCTCGTGCTTGGCGGCCCAACGCATCATCATGACTCCACATTCAGCAAAGGTTGGCAGAATCGGTGAATGAATGAGGCTGCGGGAGGGGGCGTGGCTTGCCCAAAGGGCGGGGCCTGGGCAGAGCAGTGTGACTTTCAGGAAAAGTCTGCAGGCCAGAAGGAAGGGGCTCGACATCTAATTGTGTCTCTGTGCAATTGTGCAATAGTTTGAGAGGAGAGGTTCACACGGGCTGACCGGAAGTAGATATTGGGAATGGTGTGTCCCAGGAGAAGCCTTGCGGCTACATTCTCTGCTGCAGTGGTCTCTGCAGCTAGGCCTTCGTCTGGCTGTTTCATTTTACACATGCGCAGTCAAACCTGGCAGGAGCCAGAAGCTCAGCTGGGGACGCCTGTCAAAGAAAGTGGTGCCCGCACAGCTAAGCGCTGGGAACTTTTGAGGGCTGAAAAAGTGAGTTCTGGTCCCACTGAAGTTTTGTTTTGCAAAGTCTTCCTCAACCTGGCATGGCAACTGCACACGGCGGGGGCCTGGGGCGGCTTTGTCGCGTGCGGTGCATGCTGCATGTATTAAGTGCTTACGAAACATCCGTGGATGGATGAAGCCAATCCGGGTCAAGTGAGGAAGACTAGGTTATTCATTGCAAAGGCCCAAGGAGTTCAGACTTGCCTTCCTCACCCCATTGGTTCACCCGTGCCAACCTCACTGACCTCCCTGCTGCCCCTCCTGCATGCATGGCACTCAAATAACCTCAGGGCCTTTGCACTTGCTATTCCCTAGGCCTGGAACGCTGCCCCCACCCCCAGCCAGCCCCAGTGACTGAGCTATTCCTCCATGTTCCTGTCTCTCCGCTGAGATGGCTACAGTAGCCACCCCTTCCTCCACCCTATCCCCCAAACAAGACTCTCTGAGTATCCAACCAACATCATGTATCGTCTTTATTTGCGTCTTATTCATCGCCTCACGTTCAGCCATTCCCAAGGCTGTGCCACAGCTCGCTCCCACGGGGCTGCTGGTGGGACTCGAACTGCAGCTGGGCGCTTAACCCACAACAACCAAGGGCTCCCTTCACCAGATTGCAAAGCCCCCTCTCTCCCTCCCTCGATGGTCCTGGACGCGCAGTGACTGCTCAAGGAGGAATGGGGGAACGAGTCAGCGGCTAGTTAAATGAGGCCACCAGCACTGGGCTTCTCTGAGAAGTCCAGGATGGAGTGCAACCTCGGTGGGGAGTGGCAGGTGAGGCCAAGGGCCTCAAGACACAGGGAGAGGGCCAGCCTCAGTGGGGTGTGCACCCAAGACAGGGCAGACCCAATCCGGGCTAGGGCCTGTGTTAACAGGCACCTGGCAGGGGAGGGGGGGAACGAAACAAACACAGGCACTGCTATCAAGTGCATTCCACCTCAACCAAGATACCCAACCCACAGCCACCGCGCTGATTTCAATTCATAGCGACCCTACAACAACCCCTGTGGGTTTCCGAGGCTGGGCAAACAGCCTCATGTTTTACACTTGGGAGCTGCTGGTGGGGTCGAACTGGTGACCTTGCAGTTAGCTGTCCCACCAGAGTTCCTTCCTACAACTCACAGCGACCCTATAAAGATGGGGGAGAGCAGCCCCCCTAGGATTTTCGAGGCTGTAGACCTTTATGGGAGCAGACTTCCTCATCATTCTACTGAAGAGACGCTGGTGGGTCCCAACCGCTGATATTCTGGTTAGGGGCCAGAGTTTAACTATCTGCACCACCAGGGCGCCTGCCTGGAGTTTTCTCTTTCCATCTCAACCCCGGGGCCAGGATGTTGTAGAACAGCAGAGCAGGGTGAGACAGGAGCGTTCATGGGAGTGGATGATATGCTGGAATGAGGGGGAGGAGGGTCTTCTGAGGGAGGCGGCACAAGTTTTGGGGGGCCGTGGTGTGTGGGAAGAGCAATAATGGGGAAAAGGACCGATGCAAAGCTGGAAGCAATCTCGGGCCAATAGAAGGGGGAGGAGGTTTCATCGGCAGCGACTCCCGGGGGACTCTGGGGGTTCTTCTGGAGAATGATGGGGGACTAGGGAAATGCACAGTGGGGGGCTCTGGCAGCAGTTTAGAGATGCCACGAGTGAAAATGTCTTGGCATCAGTCCGACGGGGAGGGGGGCGTTAATGGGGAGGTAACTGGGGTGATTCCCTAGGGGCCAGGTATTGGGGAGGGGGCCCGACGGGAGCAGCACTGATTGGGGGCGTCCCGGGGGCCAGCATGAGACAGGGCGGAGCCCCCCGCCCCCGTGGCATCCGGGGCCCCGGGCCGCACGCCCCGTCACTCACCGGCGCCGGGGTCTCCGCCGGGAGGAGGCCGAGGAGGCGGAGGAGGCGCCGCCGCTCCGGGGAGACCCGAGCGCCCGACCGGAAGTGCTGCCCCCTCCCCCTCCTCGGCAGCCCCGCGCCGCCCGCCCGCCTGCCCGCCCGGAAGCGGAAGTCGCGTCCGTGCCCCCGGAGCGCCGGCGTGGAGGAGTCGAAGAAGAGTTGGCGGCGGCGGGGCGCGGTGCGTCTGCGCACTGGCTCGGGGACGCGAGCCAGGGAAAGCCTCGTCCGCTTCCGGTGGACGAAAGGAGCGAGGCGCGCGTGCGCCGTACGCCTGCTTTCTGAAGGCACCGCCCACACGTTCCTGTAGGCCACACCCCTCGTCTCCGGTCTCAAGTTTTAGCCACGCCCCCGCTCGGGGCCACGCCCATGCTAGAATTTAATCTCGATAAGCCCGCCCGTTGCCTAAAAAGCCTGCTTTCCTCTCTCTGCTTCCACCAAAATCCCTCTGTTCTTTCTTTTCCTAAGTCCAAATCCTCACCCATAAATGAAAAAAACACCCAGACCTAAGCTCATTGCTATGGAGTCGCAGCGAGCCGAAAGAACTGCCCCCGTGGGTTTCCAAGGCTAACATCTTCTTTTCTTTTTTTAAAAATTTTTTTTGTGGGGGGCACCCAAAGCTAACGTCTTACACCAGAGTCGAAAACTGCATTTTTCTCCTGCGGAGCGGCTGGTATTTTCAGACGGCCGACCTTGTTGTTAGACACCCAACAAGTAGCCACTAAGCATCCAGGGCTTCACTTCCCTATGTGGTTGTTAATTACTCTCCCTCCTGTTGCTGTCCTATGCTCTGCACGGTCTTGCGCCTTCTCACAAGAGCTGCTGTGCCTGAGCCCATGGATGCAGTCCCTGTGTCCATCCTCCTTGAGACCCTCCCCCCTCCTTCGCTGCCCCTACCCTTTGCCTTCTCCAGGGGTTGGTCTCTCAGGAGGATGTGCCCAAAGTATGTAAGACTAAATCTTGTCATCCTGACCTGAACATCCTGGCCCTTTATCTTCCCACTGTTTGTCCTTTTAGCAGTTCCTGGTACTTTCCATACAAGTATTCTCCAGCACCACAATTCAAATGCATGGATTATTCCTTGGTCTTCCTTACCAGCCATTCACACAACCTATCAGCTGTGGCTTTTTAAGGGTTTACAGCCTTGGAGACCCACAGGACAGTTCTGTTCTGCCCTTTAGGGTCTCGGTGAATCAGAATGGGTCCCTAGGCAATGCGGTAAAACCCTGCCTTCTCAAGTTTCCCCGGGCACCACGCTTCCTCAGTTTCAGCACCACCCCTCCTCCCTATAGCATTTAAACGCCACCCTTTTCCTAACTCCTGAGACAGTTCTGACCCAGACCTCTACTTTGGCTGTAATTTAGGTCTGTAGTCAACCTGTAGGGACCCTGTGCACAACAAAGCACCACCCCACCCTCACCGTTGTCCTCATCTGGGAAACCCACAGGGACACGTCTATCCTGTCCAGAAGGGTTGCCTCATTATGAGTGGGGATCATCTTCAAGGCGGTGAGTTTGGCTTGGTTTTTCTGCTTTACCTTCTCTCCACACTGGTCCTTCATGATGACCCGTTCAAAGTAGAGGCATCACCATCCGTGCTTCTAAGGGGCTTTCTAGCTGGACTTCTTCCAAATAGACTTGCGCCTCCTTCCCACAGTTCCCAGTATCTTTGGTGTTCTTTGCCGACAGTCTTCCTTCCTCATCGTCAGCCTTCCCATGGACATGAAACGAACGGAGGCACCATGGCGTGGGTCAGGTTCAGCATTGTTTTATTTCTTGTGTGTGTAGGTGTGGGGGGGCATCCCTGCCCCCTTGGTGGGAGTAGGAAGCCCAGCTTTGCTCCTGGAGAGCTGTTGCAGATTTGAACCACCAACCCAGTGGGCTGCAGTCCCCCACACAACCACTATGCCACCGGGGCTCAGCCCGTTGTTTTATTTCTTGTGAATGTCCCGCTTCCGTGGTTGCGGACCTCAGCCAAAACCTCTCCGTCTTTTCTCTGTTTCCTGGGATGCAGCGTTTGGGTCCAGTGGTAAGGATTCTGATTTTCTTTTTTTTCTTTTTTTTTTTGGGGGGGGCATCACTGCCCTCAGGTGGTGAGAGCCTTTGTTCCGTGGAGCTGGAATCGAACCTCCATCCCCGTGGGCCGCAGTCCCCTGCACAACCACTATGCCACCGGGGCTCAGTCCCTGATTTTCTTTATACTGAGGTGTCATCCATACTAAAGGCTTCATTGTTACGTGCATCAAGTCCTCTTCACATCCCGCAAGCCAAGCTGTGTGAGTGCACCATCGCGGGTTGTTCATACGTCTTCTTCCCACCCTATACTGCGTTCTTCTTGGTACAGTGCAGCTTCTTGGATTATTTGCCCAGCACACAGAGTGAGAGGTTACACCCCAATGCCCACGTTTCCTGACTTGAAACCTTGCAGTCCTACCTTGTTCTGGCTGAATGGCTGCCTGTTGGCCTGTGCACGGACTCTGCATGAGTTCATCTGTTTCAGAATTCCCATCCTTCCCAAGCTTATCAATCACTGGTTGTGATCCACACAGCCGACTGTCTTTGCCTAGTCAACAAAACACGGGCAAACACCTCTGTTTGTTATTTTTTATTTATTTTTTTTAATTTCCTCTGTTTTTTATGTGGGCATCACTGCCTCTGGTGGTCGTGGGCGCTACCCAGTGCTGCTCCTGAGAGCTGCCGCTGGATTTGAACTGCCAAGCCCACGGGCCGCAGTCCTGCACTCAACCACTTACGCCACCAGGGCTCAGCCCCACCTCTTTGTGTACTGTATGCTTTCACCCCAGATCCAGAGAGAGAGGAACCTGGCAAGGACAGTCTGTGTTCCCCATCCTCTTTCTGATTCTGCCTGGAACATTCCCTTAAAACTGTGGTTCTCTGGGGCTGAGCCCTGGTGGCGTAGTGGTGGCGTAGTGGTTGTGCGCGGGACTGCGGCCCACTGGGACGGAGGTTCAATTCCAGCAGTGGGGCTGGGCCTCCTACTCCCACCACCAGAGAGCAGTGATGCCAAAAACAAAACAAAACAAAACTGTGGTTCTCGAAATATGGGTAGGGGTCCCACTGCAGCAGCAGTATCCACTGGAAGCTGGTTAGAGATGCACTTTATTGGGACTCTCTCTCTCTCTCTCAGACCTATTGAATTAGAAGACCAGGGGGTGAGGGTATGCCTAGTAATCTTTTTATTTTTAAATACCTTTCAGGGAGAAGCACCGCTTGCATTAACCCACTTTGCTCTGTATGTCCCAGCCCTGGAATATGTGCCAGAACAACGGTTCTCAACCTGTGGGTATAGACCCCTTTGGGGGTCAAATGAGCCTTTCACAGGGGTCACCCGATTCATAATACCAGTAAAATTATAGATATGAAATAGCAACGAAAATAATTTCGTGTTTGGGAGGGGTTGTCACCGCAACATGAGGAACTGTATTAAAGGGTCGTGGCATTAGGAAAGTTGAGAACCACTGCTCTAGAACTTTCACTCCTGCAGACTCACCCCTCTACTAGCAGCCCAGCCCAGGCCTGGACCCCCCCTCCCCTTTCCTCCAGGTATTTCCTTAAAGAACTGGATCTCCTCCCTCTCCCCAGGGCAGGAGCAACAGTGGCGCCTGCCTCCCCGAGACCCCTCTGAGCCATTCAATCCCATCTCTCCAAAAATGGAACCCTAGTTGCTTTGGGAGGCTATGTGTGGAGCAAGGAGAGCATGTGGAACCCACCAGGGGCTCCTCTGGGGAACCATGAGACTGTCTGCATCCATAAAGATTTGCAGCTGGAAGCCCACAGGGAAATTCTGCCCGGCCCTCTGGGCCCTTCCTTATGAGTCAGAATTGACTCGATGGCAGGTGAGTTTTCTCCTAAAATCTGCTCTCAAGTCTGTAGTTTCTCCTTTTCGGCCGGCCCCTCAGAAAGACGTCACCCTTAATCTAAGGAGTCCTGGTTGTGTAGTGCTTATGCATTGGGCTAACCGATCGGTCACCAGTTTGAATCCACCAGCAGTTCCTTGGGAGAAAGAAGAGGCTTCCTACATCACGAGTTACACTGGTGTCACTTTAGGGTTACTCTGGACTGGATGGCAGTGAGTTTCATTGTTGTTTTCAGTCGAAACAACAAACCAGGATTCCCAGTCACAGCAACCTTATAGGACTGGAGTGGACTGGCCCCGCTGTGTTTTCTACAGCAGTGGGGGGCCTCATTTTCTCCCCAGGAGTGGCTGGTGGGCTTAAGCGACGAGCGTGTGGCTAGCAGCGAAGTGGTGCCACCCACTGTCACCAGGGCTCCCCACTCACTGCCATCGAGCGGCTTCTCAGTCACGGTGATCCTGGAAGATAGAGAACGGCCCCGAAACTGTGCATTTTCATATCAGACTCCAGTCGAGCGGCTGGCGGGCTTGAACCCACAACCTCTTGGTTAGGGGCGGGCTTGTTCAT
Source organism: Nesogale talazaci (assembly GCA_004026705.1). Classification (NCBI taxonomy): domain Eukaryota; kingdom Metazoa; phylum Chordata; class Mammalia; order Afrosoricida; family Tenrecidae; genus Nesogale; species Nesogale talazaci. The sequence goes on along the minus strand of PVJH01011951.1, from coordinate 30,752 downwards.
TACAGCACGCCACGGCAAGGTCTTCTGCGCTCGCTTCCCAGGGCCATTGAGTCTACTCTGGCTCACAGCGCCCCCCTGCAGGACAGAGTGGAAGGAACGCCCCGGCCCACCGGTGGGGCTGCTAACCGCAGGGACAGGTTTTCCGGTCCCAGTAAGGATCGCCAGCTTCGGGGGGGGCCCCCCAGGGGCAGTTCTGCTCTCTTCCTGGTGCATCGCTGTGAGTTGGGGTCCGCTGGAAGGCAGTGAGCTTGACGCCTTAAAACCAAACTCCCCGCCATGGAGTCGATTCTGCCACATGGCAACACCTAGCGACCGATAGGGTGGCGTACAAATGCCACTGGGTTTCCAAGACGGCCGCTCTTTACGGCAGTAGAAGGCCCCGCCTTTCTCTTGCAGACCGCGGCCAGCCCCGAGAGTCCCCACGAGGTCACCGGGACGCCTCAGTCACGGCCATCGAGTGGTGCCAGCTCATGGCGACCCTACAGGAAGGATGTGATGGGACTGCCCCTTTGAGTTTCCAAGACGGCATCTGTTCAGGAGGCCGAGCCTCAGCTTTCCGCTGCACCGCGGATGGTGGTTTCGAACTGCTGACCTGACAGATGGCACCCCAGTGCGTAACCACCACGCCCCCAGGGCTCCTGGGTGTGTCTACATTGCCCATGTATTTCTCTCACCCGCCTCCAAGCTCCAGAAAGCCCCTGGCCTGTTTTCAGCTTCTTCTAAGCCCCGCCCACAGTTCTCACTTTTCTGCCCAATGAGCCATGCCCTCCATCTCAGCCCCGCCCCTGGAGTTCTTAGCCCCGCCCTCCCATCAAGCCACACCCTCCTGTAAATCCCATTCAAGTTGGATCGCCTGCAAACAGTGGGGTTCTCAGGGCTAGGATATGGGGGCACAGTGTGGCTGTACCTGGCTGGTGGGGGGCAGGGGCAGATGCTGTTTTATTCAGGATGCCTATTTCTGAGAAATCCCTATAGGAAGAGTGTCCGACTGTGAAGGGGTGGGTCACAGGTTCCTCCACCCACATGGGCACCCCAGTAATGAGGCCGGGATTCCCGGAATTTAGGGTGTGGGCGGGGTAGCGGTGAGGGAGTAGTTCTGCCAGCACTTACTTTACACCGGGAACCAGTAGGCAGATTTATTTCCATGGCCCGGTCTCCAGGGGCCCACCAGTCTTGGGGAGCAGGGCAGAAGGCAGCAGGACCCCAAATTGTGGGTCCCCACATGCCCCCCAGAGGAGAAGGAGGTTCACGGCCCCTCTGTTGGCAACCAACACCCGCTGGGCTCTTGGCCTGGGGTACAGTGTCCAGGGTGGGGGTCAGGAGGGCTGATCATCCCCCGGGTCCTCTAGTTCCACCCCCGCCGTGGCTGGGATGCCCCCACCGTCGTCCCACGGTGGCTGTTCCGCCCCAGGGCCCCAGGCCGGGGGACACAGGGCCTCCTCCAGGGCACCCGAGTGCTTGCGTTTGGCGTGGCGCCGCAGCGTGTTGGCCTCGGAGAAGCGCAGGCGGCACACCGGGCACTGGAAGGGGCGCTCGCCCGAGTGGACGCGGTGGTGTTGGGCTAGCTCGCCGGCCTCGCGGAAGCGGCGCGGGCAGAGCAGGCAGCAGAAGGGCCGCAGGCCGGCGTGGATGTTGCAGTGGCGCCGCAGGTGGCTGGAGCGCTTGAAGGCTTTGCCGCAGGCGTGGCACAGGTGTGGCTTCAGCTCCGAGTGGGAGATGCGGTGGCGCTCCAGGTCCGACAGGTAGGGGAAGGCCCGCAGGCAGACCGGGCAAAAGTGTGGAGCCTTCTTGGGGCCGGCGCCCTCGAGCCCCGCCGCCGCCGCCGCCGCCCCTTCGGACACCGTGTAGGGCACGCCGTGGTCATCGATCAGCAGTAGGCTGCTGCCCCCGCCGCCACTGCCCACCGGGGACGACACCTCCGCGGGGCGCATGGGCTCCTGACCGGGTCTGGAGGGCCGGTCCTGCCGGCCAGGGAGCTTGGCCTTGGACGAGGCGGGCCCCCCAGGACGGCGGCCTCGGCGGCCCCGGGAAACGGGAAGAGGTGCGGGCGGAGGCTGGACTTCCTCTGCGGGCAAATGCGAAGGCAACGGGGATGGGTTGGAGGTGTCCATTGAGCGGTGGGGGGCTTGGGTCTGGGCACTGGAGCTGGGCTAGGCGGAGAGACGGGGCAGTGTCAGTGCAGGAAGGGTTTGGAGCATCCCTGTGTGTACCTCAAAGCCTCCCTGGCACCGCCATCTGAGACTCCTCAAAACAAAACAAGACACACGCACCTCACTGCCATCCCGTGGATTCTGACTCGAGCGACAGGACAGGGCCGGTAGATCTGCAGGGAAGGAGTTCCGAGCTTGTGATTCTTTACAGAGTGGAAAGCTCCCCCCAGAGCTGTTGGCAGAAGCAAATACCTAAGCCTTTATCCAAGGACCAGTGACAAGAAGCGGGGGTAGCACGGTGGGTTCTACATCCAGCTGCAAACAGCAAGGTCAGTAGTTCAAAACTACCAGCTGCCCTGGTGAGGAAAGACAGCCTCTGAAATTTAGTCCTGTAGAGTCACAGTCTTGTAAACTCCTGTAAGGTCACTGTGAATTGGAATCAATGTGCTGGCAGACTCTGTTTTTGGATGAGGGGGGTTGGGATGGGGTGCGGAGATACAGGGACGTTTTCTTTTTCCTGAAAAGTAAGTTTGGGAACCTAGCTGTTCAGTATCACCTTGGGCTGGGGTGGGGTGGGGGTGCCCGATTGATTCTCAGAGAGGCAGGCTGCAACATCTCCCTGGAATGGGTGTGAATGGCTGACCTCTGATCTTATGCTTAACCCACTGCACCACTTGAGCTCCTTTCAAGAGAGGACACCTGCCTCCCTACATGGAGTCAAAGCCAACTCCTAGAGACCCTAGGGCTTCACATCTTGGCAGGAGCAGACAGCCTCATCCCTCTCCCAAGAAGCAGCTGGTGGGTTTGAACCCAAAACCTTGTGGTTCATTCCATGCTTACTCGCTAGCGCCTCCAGGGCTCCATCCCAGAAGGGATCCCCGAACTCACTGCCAGGGAATCGATTCTGAATCCCAGCAACCCTCTCGGGCAGCATAGTACTGTCTCTGCGGATTTCCGAAACCATAACTCTTTATGAGAACAGACAAACTTATCTCCCACGAAGCCACCGGTGGTTTCAAACTGGGGACCTTGTGGTTAGCAGGCTGATGCCTCACCCATCCACAGTGAAGTGAGGAAGCAGAGAGTCTAAATGAAGGTGTGGCTGTTTGGAGAGCTCGAAAACAAACAGTCTGTGGAACTCCAGAGCTACTGGGATTTAAGAAATGTTCATGTCTTCTTTCCTTGGGGACATGGTGGGAAGAAGAACAGGGCTCCCAGTCCAGGCTGAGAGCTCCGAAGAGGCTGGACTCCGGACCTTCATACCCAGAGCCTGCCGCCTGCTGTCTCTGTGCCCTTGGGCAAGCTGGTGGCTTCCCTCTGCCTCAACGAAGCCTCCTGTAAAACCGGCCCATCTTTCTCCTTGCACACACAGTGGCATGGTTGGGCTCTCCGGTCAGCGGTTCAAAGCCACCAAGTACTTGCTCCCCGTTATTTCCTCTTGAGAAGTCCACATGGGACAATGAGGGTCAGACTTGAGGACCATGGGTTCCTGGTTCGGTTTTTAAAGGGTAGGCATGTGTGTGTCTGTGTCAGAGAACTGTTCTCACCAGGTTTTCTAGTCTGTCATCTTTGAGATGAGCCCTGGTGGTGCGGTGGTTAAGCACTCAGCGACTAACGGAAGAAGTGACAGTTAGAACCCACCAGCTGTCATAGGAGGTTTCATTCCGTTCCACCGTTGGAAATCTTAGCCAATGGACAATGCAGGGTTACTAATGAGTCAGCACTGACTTTGGCAGAGAGTTTTTTTTTTTTAACTTTCTGTATAGCTCTTGTGGTTTAGTGAGTTCAGCATTGAACTGAGAACCACAAGGTCAACAGTTCAAATCCACCAGCTGACCAGCGAGGAGGAAAAGGTTAGCTTCAGGAACCCACAGGGGAGCAGGTCTTATAGTTGCTGTGAGTCCTAACTGACTCCATGGCCTACAGTTTGGTTTGTTGATTGTTTATTATCAGCTTGAGTGGCTAAGCCTCCCACCAGCTCTCTGGGTAAGCTGAGGCATGGGAAATGCAGGGCAGTTGCCCAAGTGTCTCCACCAGCAGCTGGCAGGGCCAAGAAAACTCAAGGCAGATCTTGTGTGTGCCAGTGGAACAAGGACATAAGAGGACATTATGGGGTCTCTTAGTCCCCAAGTGAATCTGGCTCTGCAGGCCACTAAGTGCTTCTTTTCACTAAAGTTTCCTCTTCTGTAAAATGGGTATATGTGACCAGGCAGAAAGAAGCCAGAGTTAAGGTACCTAGCGTGCCCCAACCATCGTGTGCCCAAGTGCCTGCAGAGCCTGGGTCCAGCGTTGAGGGTCCATGGCACTCGAATTAAGGGCAAGACATAATTGAGGGCACGGGACTGATTGGTCTTAAAAAGGAAATCAACAGTAGGTTCGGTTGAAGTCTAGCAAGGGTCAACCGTTTCCCCTTGATAACCTGGTTCACTCCTGTGCTAGCCTGGACGAGAACCGGGTGCTTCGGAAAGGAAGGGGTGCCCAGGGCCCTTCAACGCCTCGGGGGTGGGGGGAACCCCAACCCTTGCCCAGAAGAACCCCTGTTGATCACCAGCTGCGAGACCCGCACGTGGGGCGGGACCTGCGGAGGCGGCGACCAATGAGAAGCGCCCGAACCTCAGCCAGCCGAGGGTGTCAAGCAGGGGGTCTGCGCGCACGGCAGCGCCGGCCCGGCTAGCAGGGCTGGAGGTCGGCGTGCACGCGCGCCCGGGCGAGCGAGCACGCGGGAAGGAACAGGTGTTGGGGGGCGCGCGCGAGGAGCCGCCCCTTCTTCCCCTCCCCCGCCCAGACCCCCCGCCTCTCGGGTACCTCATTTACATGTCGCCTGGGCTTGTGTGTGCGCGCGCGCTCGCGCGCGGGGCCACGGGCCGGAGCGTGGGAAGGGGCGGGGGTGAGGGGGCCCTGCCCCTCGGCGGCGGGCCTGGGGGGCGGTGGCGCGCGTGGGGGGTCGGCCCCGCCCCTCGGAGGGGACGCAAGTTGGCCCCTCCCACCTCTGGCCCGGCGAGTCCACGCGCCCGCTGGGAACAAAGAGGACTCGCCGGGCCAGCCTGGAGGCCGGGCGCGCTGGGTCCTAAGGCCCAACGCGTCCGTGCGGCACTCTGCGCTTGCGCGTGTCTCCCATTTTTGGCTAAAATGGGCTGCAGGCGCTTCAAACCCATCCCTGCTTTCCTTGGAATTTGGGGGTCGGGGAAGTGGTCCGGTCACCCTCTCCGTAAACCATATGCCCGAGTACATAGAAATGTCTCTCCGCCGGCAAAGCACCCAGTGGCATGACTCAATCCAAGGCCGACACGAAAGGCGTGCGGATGCGGGGGGGTTGGGGGGGGGAGAGCGAAATGACTACCCACTGCCCGTAGTTAACATGGTGCCGGATAGGCTTCGGAGCCCAGGAGGGCGAAGCGAACAAGATGGAGCCTGGGCTTTCCGTTCGCCTTTATAAATCACGCTTGTCGCATCTCGATGCGCCATTGAACTGTCCAGTCCTCCAGGAGGGGTCTGAAGCCAAGCCCGGGGAGTAACAAGTGCCCTCTCGGAGGAAGGCAGCCCGGGTTCCATCCAGGCTGGCTGCCCTCCCTTTGCATGGCGTCGTAGTCTGCCCTGACTCCCCATTCTCCAAACCTCACCCTTCCCTCTGCCTTCACTCAAGATGGCACCAATCTGGCTTCGCTAACCTTTTCCAGGGGTGGGGAAGGAGGGAGAAGGGAGGGGTGTGGAAAGGGGAGCCTAGAGGGCGGGAGGGAAGGGGCAGTAAAGGGGGGTCGAGGCGGAAGTTGAGGGGCCCCCCGGGTGGAAGTGACGCTGCTCCCGCTGCCCAAAATGTCGGCGCCCAGAGGGAGGTGTAAGTAATTAAAGAGGAAAGCCGACCGACTACGCCGGCCTCCCGGGGCCGCTCCAGGTCTCCAGAACGCCCCCTCCCTATGAGTGAGGCGGACTTGCCTGGCCCTGATTCCCACCTGACCTGCCCCTTCCCCGGGAGCCCGGGGCCTGCACGTTTTAGGGACAGGGGGAGGCACACAAAAGGCCAGCGTTCGGGACCTGGAACCTGGAGCGGACTTGGGGGGAGGGCAGCACCACAGGCTACCGGCTGTGGGAGGAGGCGGGGCCTCAGCGGCGGTCGGGGAGGAGCAATGACTGGGAGGAGCCTGACGTGGGTGTGGCTTAGTTCAAGAATGGGAGGGGCTTGAGCTGTGGGCAGTGTATGGGAGGATCTTAGGTAAATGGGTGTGGTTTCATAAAGGGGCGTGGCTCAAAGAGAAATAATGGGCGGGTCCTAGGTTGAAAGTTAAGTTTCTGAGGCTTGTGTAGAGATAGGCTAATGGGGGTTAATAGTGGGGTGGGAGGAGCTTAGAGCAGAGAGGGTGGGACTTGTCTAGGGTGTGGCTATATGTGTAGGGAACCTTGGCGGTGTCTAAGTAACTCCTTGGGTTGCCTTGGGTTGTTAACTGTAAAGTCAGCAGTTCCAAACCACAAGGAATTCCTTGGGATCCCCTAGGGTTACAATGTTGGAAACCCACAGGCGCAGTTCGACGGGGGACCCCACGCAATGCCAGTGAGAGACGTGTTGTAGCTCCCCCGTTGAAACAGGGTTTGTGGGAGAGTCATGAGCAAAAGGTTGGTGGTGCTGAAGAAGGGACTTCTCGTAAAGGAAAAAGCAACTCAAAATTCAACTTTCGTGAAGTCGATTCTGACTCGGCGACTCTGTAGGACCGGGTAGAACAGCCCCCTGTGGGTTTCTAACGCTTCACAGGAACACACAGACTCCTTTTTCTGCGCGGAGTGAACTGGTGGGTTCAAACAGCTGAGGTTGCAGAGAGCGGCTGCAGGAGCACCCCGCTGCGCACCGGGACGTCTGGTCTTGAAGAGGATAGGGCTTAATGGAGGGTGGGGTTTTGGAAACAGATCTCAGGGGAGAACAGTGGGGCTCCACGAAGGCAGAGAATCTTAGAACAGCAGGGTGGGAAGTTAGGGACTGCTACAGACTGCAAGGTCGGCGGTTCAAGCCCACCAGCTGCTCCTGAGAAGGCAGACGAGGCCGCCACTTCTCAGAGTGGGAAATCATCCACAGGGCCACTGCGGGGCAGCATGGACTTGGTGTCTACGGTAGTAACCAAGCCAGCTTGCTTGCTGCCTCTTTCCTAAGCACAGGGTACACACAGGGCCACTTCTGGTGACTCTCACTCCCTGCCCATCTGTGAGGGGTACTACGTGACCACGTGGACTCCCGGCTTGTAGGTGAGCAGGGCTCCCCTTGACTTTATCTGAAGTCACAGGGTGAATTCTAGTCAACTTGGAAGGATGAGCCAAATGTGCCTAGCATTAAACCTTTGTCCTCCAATTCATTTAGTCGTTATAGCCAGCCCATGGTTGCCAAGGAGGGTGGGAGGGGCTTGCTATTGGGGGGCGGGGCTTGAGTGGAGTGGGAGGGGCTTATTGAGAAGCAGGTGCAACTTGGTGAGGCATGAGCTTAGCGAGGATGGGAGAAGCTTGACAAGGAGTGGGTGGGGCTTAGTAGGAATGGGCAGGGCAAGTGGGAGGGGCTTGGTCAGGGACAGGTGGGGCTGGGTTTGGAGTGGCAGGGGCTTGGCTTACCGAGATCCGGTTCTGGGCCATCTGCTTCAGTCACCCCATGCACAGAAGAACTCAAAACGATCGGTGCCGGCAACATTCTGACAATAGCTATATTTGAGCCCATTGTTGTAGCCGCTGTGTCAAAGCGAGTTGGTCGTCTAACTCATTTTCACTGGCCTTCAACGTTATCATGTAGGATTGACCTTTTCCAGGGACTGGTCCCTTCTACATTTCCCGAGTGTGTGAGAGGAAGTCTTACCATCTTCACTTCTTCTTTTTTTTTTTTTTTTTGGCATCACTGCTCTCCGGTGGTGGGAGTAGGACCATCTTCACTTCTAAGGAGCATTCCAGCTCTCTGTGGTCCCTCAACCACGGTCCGCCATTCTCCTCGGGACCTCCCTTAGCCAGTGTCCCCCTTTCACATGCAGATGAGGCGATTGAAGATACTGTGGCTTGGGTCAGGCGAGGGAGCCCCAATGCACTTTGGGCTGCGATCTGCAAGGTCAGCGGTTTGAAACTGCTCATTGCTCTGAGGTACAAAGATGAGGCCTTTTTGCCCCATAAAGAGCTAAGCGCCTCAGAAACTCACAGGGCATTTCTACCTTGTTATGTAGCGGGGGTTCTCAACCTCTCTCCCGCCTCAACCCTTTGATACAGTTCCTCATGTGGGGGTGACCTCCAACCCTAAAATGACTTTCGTTACTACTTCATCACTGTAATTTTGTTATGGATATCTGATATGCTGGATGCATTTTCACTGTGACAAGTGGCATAGTTAAAGCATCGTGATGAATCACAAGAACACTATGTAAGTTATATACTGTGAACTATTTATTCCTAATGACAAATAAATGACATTTTGTCTTGAAGCATGGGTAACAGTCTTCACGCTGGGTACTTGTAGGATGGACTGGCCTGGAGAGGGAGTTAGAAGCAATGTCTTGAGACCTGAGACTAGTGTGTTTTCTGATGGTCTTATGTGACCCCCGTGAAAGGGTCGATTGAACCCCAAAGGGGTCGCGACCCACAGGTTGAGAACCTCCGGCTGGGGCAAGGTCGCGCTGCCCCTGTGGATTTGCAAGGCTGTATCTCTTTATGGGAATAGAAAGCTTACAGGAGTAGAAAGTCTCATCTTTCTCTTGTGGAGCCACTGGTGGCTTCAAACTGCTAACCTTGCAGACTGCAGTCCATAGTGTAACCATGATGCCACCAGGGCCGTTTAAATGACAATAGGATGGTTTTAAAGGACAGTGGGGGGCTTGGACAGCCCCGGGAGGGTTGCTATGGGTCAGTGAACCCAAGGAGCTTGGGAGGGGAGGGCTGATGGGGAAGTGACTCCGCCCTTGACCCAAACTCTCCCTTCCTCCTCCAGAGCCTCCTCAGAAACCCCGCCACCATGGGCGACACCCCGCTGCCAGCGCCCCCGACCCAGGCCCCCGCCCCTCCCGCGGCTGCGCCCCGGGTCCCCTTCCACTGCAGCGAGTGTGGCAAGAGCTTCCGCTACCGCTCGGACCTGCGGCGCCACTTCGCGCGGCACACGGCGCTCAAGCCCCACGCGTGTCCGCGCTGCGGCAAAGGCTTCAAGCACAGCTTCAACCTGGCCAACCACCTGCGCTCACACACCGGTGAGCGGCCCTACCGCTGCTCGGCCTGCCCGAAGGGTTTCCGGGACTCCACTGGCCTGCTCCACCACCAGGTGAGCCCCCAGCCCCCACTGCCTTGGCCACCAACTTCGTGGGGGGTGGGCCACCCCTTCTGAGCCCTGGTCCCAGGTCACACAGGCTTCCAGGTCGAGAAGCCCGAGAGATCTGGTCTCTCAGCTTTTCCGGGGCTACCTCAGTTTTTCTCCCTCGGAGCCAGCTGTGTTTTCCAACTCCCCCACCCCAGATCACCCACCCCCCGCAGGCTAGACCCTATACCCTCTTAGGGTCTACCGCACTGGACTTGGCTCTGGTTAAGGCCCCCTCAAAGGTGGGGTCGGGTGCCCAGCTCATGCACTGGTGGCAGCCCCTTGCTTGGGTTCACTGGAGCCTGCTAGCTGTGCACCTCCACTTTGTTTTGTCTGGTTTGGTTCACAAGCCTTGCATCCAGAGGCAGTGACCTACCCCAGGCCAACCCTCCTTATCTGTCTCATGATAAGGCCACCATGGTAAATGATCTTTGTAGCCTTCTCTCTGAGGGGCTCGGATCCCTCTCCTCTCTGCTTGGTTTCCCCTTAGTATCAGCTTCCACCGACCCAGACAAGCCTTCTCCTTTCCCTGGCTCCGGCCTTCTGTGACCTGGGGGAGGCTCTCGCTGGCCCAGGTGGTGGTGAGCACCATTCCTTCTGCATGCCCATCTAAAGGCTTCAGAGGTCGGGGGGCAGGGGTGGGCAGGAACCTCAGGACCGGGCCTTGCTGAGGGTGGGCATCTGAACCGCGCCAACCCCTCTGAGAGGGGCGTGGCCACCTGCCTGTGCCAGGGAGCAGCTGGTGCTGCACAGATGGGGCTGAGGACAAGGAATTCCAGGCCGGCTTCATGGACGAGAGGCCCCGCCCCCATGGCTGATGAGCTCTGGGCTCTTAGCCCTTGGCCCCGCCCACCCAGAGGCACCACGGTAGAAAGGCCTGGCAGTCTGCTCAGACATGGAAAGCCCTCTTGGGCAGTTCTTCCCTGCACCCATGGGTGCTCGCTGTGAGTCCAAGTCGACCTGACAGCAGCAAAAGCAAAGCCAGACAGGGGTTCCCTATGGCCTCCCGGGTGCACTGGTCTAGTGAGAGAGCCTTTGTCTGTTCATCAACGAGTTGTGGCAAGGAGACAGGTGAGGTCAGAGGACGTTGCTGTGAGGTCAGGGTAGGGGTGGGGCCAGTTAAATGAGGTTATCAAGCTGCAATCTGACAGGCTAAATAAACCCCACCCCTTCACTCTTAAGTGTCAAATTGACAATAGACTATGTAACTACCACAATTAGCCAATGTCTGGTTAGAAATAGTTCCACAACAAAAAGATCAGGACCTCTGTCGTCACAGAGGGACACGGAAGAAGCTGATTGGCATAACTTAGCCCACAACCCAAACTATTAGGTTGTTTAGGGGCTGGGGTTCTAGAGGTTTCTAAGGTGCAATGGTTGGTCTCCCCCCTTCTGAAGCAGAGAAGAGTAAAGAGAATGAAACGGTCAGGGAGTATGGGGTTCACGTGGTCCATTAGTCCATTGGATGGACTGTGTCCACGTGTCCGAGATTAGAAGAGCTAGGTCAGCGGTTCTCAACCAGTGGGTTGCGACCCCTTTGGGGGTCAAATGACTATTTCACAGGGGTCACCTATTCATGACAGGAGCAAAATGACAGTGAGGACTTAGCAACGAAAATAACTTGATGGTTGGGGGGGGGGGTCACCACCATAAGAGGAGCTATATGAAAGGGTCGAGACATGAGGAAGGTTGAACTAGATGGTGCCCAGCCGCCACTGCCACCGTCTCTGGGGGGAGGGGTTACAACAAATAGGAGCTGCAGGGTAGCACTGGACGCCACGCCACACCCACTGCGATGGCGTTAGTTCCAACCCATGGTGACCCTGCAGGACAACATAGCACCGCCCCTTGGGATTCCAAGTCGGCAAGTCTTTCCCGCAGCGGCTGTCTCGTCGTTCTTATGAGGACCAGCTGGGGGGTCTGAAATGACCTTTCTGATAGCAGCCAAGTCTTAGCAGGAGTGCTGCCGGATCTCCTTCTTCAGCTCCAGACTCACTGCCTTCCAGTCAGTTCTGCCACATCAGGACCCGCTAGACCAGCGGTTCTCAACCTTCCTCATGCTGCCGCCCTTTTATACAGTTCCTCGTCACCCACCATGAAATTATTTCTGTTGCTGCTTCATCACTGTCATGTTGCTGCTCTCAGGAATCGTCATGTACATATCTGCTAGGCTGAGGCGAGCCATTGGTGACGTTTAAATTGAACAGGCCTGTTCTGATACCGTGTACGAAGAAAACTGCCTCTCCTCTTAAGGAGCTTATAAGTGTGTTTGTTTTTAACTTAAAGAAATGAGTCTTAAAGCTCAAACTTTAAAGTAGAAAAATAAAAATACGATAACCTAAAGACCCCAAAGGAAAGATACAATGTTCAAAAAAAGCCTAACAGGCAGTATGTATTTTCATTGTTACAAATTGAACATAATTAAAAAGTAAATTGAACATAATTACACACCTCGAAAGCATAGTGATTACTAGACAATATGTAATTATATATTGTGAAATATTTATGTGTTTTCCGATGGTCTTAGGTGACCCCAAAGATGTCGAGACCCCCAGGCTGAGAACAGCTGCTCTGGCAGAATGCCACTGCTCCTTAGAACTTCCGAGTCGGTAATTCTCCAGGAACAGGCGGCTTCCTCTTCCTCCCGCAGAGTGGCTCGTGGATTTGAACCCACAACTTTGCAGAAGATAGTGGCCTCCAAGGGCCTAACCCCCTGCACCATCAGGCTCTTCTTTTCAACTCCAAATCCAGGGCCACAGAGTCAACATCTCACAACCCACCCCTCCACCCTAATTTGGCAGAGTCCATCTGCTTAATGTTTCTGAGGCTGTAAGTCTTTGCAGGGAGCAGAGAGCCTCAACTTCCTTTCTCCGAGTGGAAGGTGGGTTTGAACCTAGGACTCCCGGTTGGGGTCCGGTGACTTAGTCCCCCAAGCCAGCCACCAGAGCTCTTTGTCCTGGGTGGGCCCAGAGGACCCCAGTGTTGTCGGCTGTGAGAGGCCTTAGAATCCCCCCAACCCCCACCTTTGGGGCATCTGGGGCTGGGCCCAGGACCCTGACACTGCCCTTTTTTGCTCGCCCACCAGGTCGTCCACACCGGTGAGAAGCCTTACTGCTGCCTGGTCTGCGAGCTCCGCTTCTCCTCGCGCTCCAGCCTGGGCCGCCACCTCAAGCGCCAGCACCGCGGGGTGCTGCCGCCCCCCCTGCAGGCCGGGGCGGGCCTGGGTGCGCCTTGCTCCGTCTGCTGCAACGCGGGCCCCTGCGCGGTGTGCGGGGGCGCGGGCGGCGAGGGCCCCGAGGCCCCGGGGGCCGGCCCGGGCAGCTGGGGGCTGGCGGAGGAGGCGGCGGCGGCCGCGGCGGCCTCCCTGCCCCCGTTCGCCTGCGGGGCCTGCGCGCGGCGCTTCGACCAGGGCCGGGAGCTGGCGGCGCACTGGGCGGCGCACACCGACGTGAAGCCCTTCAAGTGCCCGCGCTGCGAGCGCGACTTCAACGCGCCCGCGCTGCTGGAGCGCCACAAGCTGACCCACGAGCTGCAGGGGCCCGGCGCGCCCCCCGCAGCACCCCAGGCCTGGGCGGCCGGCGAGTCCGAGCTGGCCCCCAGCGAGCGGGCGGACCCGGAGGTGGGCGACGCGCCCCCGGCCTGGGACGCCCGGCCGCCCCTGGGGCCCGCGGGGGGCGGCGTGCCCGAGCTGGGGGTGTTGCTGCCCGAGGGTGGCAGCGAGGCCCCTGCGCCCCCGGCGGCCACCGAGCCCTCGGAGGACACGCTGTACCAGTGTGACTGCGGGACCTTCTTTGCGTCGTCGGGGGCGCTGGCTGGCCACCTGGAGGCCCACTCGGGCCCGGCCACCTACGGCTGCGGCCACTGCGGCGCGCTCTACGGCGCATTGGCGGCTTTGGAGGACCACCGGCGCACCAGCCACGGCGAGGGCGGCGGCGAGCAGGAGGCCCCGGGGGCCACGGTGGCCCCCGATGGGGAGCCAGCGCCCGGGGAGCCCGCGTCGGGCGGCTCAGGCCGCGGCAAGAAGATCTTCGGCTGCTCCGAGTGCGAGAAGCTGTTCCGCTCGCCGCGCGACCTGGAGCGGCACGTGCTGGTGCACACGGGCGAGAAGCCGTTCCCGTGCCTGGAGTGCGGCAAGTTCTTCCGCCACGAGTGCTACCTCAAGCGGCACCGGCTCCTGCACGGCAGCGAGCGGCCCTTCCCCTGTCACATCTGCGGCAAGGGCTTCATCACGCTCAGCAACCTCTCTCGTCACCTGAAGCTGCACCGAGGCATGGACTGAAAACGGACCCCATCCAGAGGCCAGAGGGCCTCCCCAAGCCCAGACCCAGACCCTGAGCCGAAGGGGACCCTGGCTGGAGAGGTGGGGCCACCAACACCCATCCAGGGCCCTGCGTGATGGGGAACTGGACGCACATGGGACCCGCAGATCAACCAGAACCTCCTTAGAGTGTCAGAGTGGGGGACGCCTCCCCGGGAAAAAAAAAGAAGCCATGGAGAGTCTCTCGAGTTTGAGGCCCCTGGGAAATGGATCAGGGCATCCCCTAATCAAGAGGCCCCTAGGCTTGAGGGGACCTGGGCACGAGAACTGGGTCCCCTGCAAACACCCTCACTTCTTGAAGCCTCTATCGAAAGGTCACCCCCCACCCCCAAGGGAAGACCACCTTACCTGACAGCCATCATTCCCAAAGACCTTAGTCTGAAGATTGTGGGAGGGACCGGATCCTGGAATTCCCCTGGACCCTCCTCACCCCCAAATATCACAACAGAGCCCTGTCCCCACACACCCCAAAGCAGCTATCACAGGGACCAACCTTCTCCCATTTCATTCCCCATGCTGCAAAGAGGACCAAGGTAGATGTCCCTCGCCCCCCCCACCCCCCCTGCGAATTAGAGCTCCCTCCCCCACTGTGGAATGGATGGGCCGTTACAATCGACCCCGCCCCAAAACACTAGAATAGGCTGGCCCAAAGTCTCCTTGCCCAGAAGTAGAACAAAAGAGTGGTCCAGATACATGCAACCCCGCGCCCATCCCTGTCCACTTAGAATGGGCTGGTCCAGGCGGTATCCCTTAGAGAGAGGCAGGCAGACGCCCCTCCTGCCCTAGAGGGTGGACCGGTCCACCCCACCCTTCATCCTGTGAGCACGGCAGAGCTGGGAGGTGCTGCGCAATGGATCCATCCTCCCTCCCTCCCTCTCTGCAGTAGCACCTGTCTGTCTCATCATCTCCGTCAGTTCGTCTGTCCCTGTGTCCCAACTCCAAAGAGAAGGGTGGGGGTCCCCTCACCCCTGTGAGCATCGACCCCACCTTACACCTCCCTAGTGTGTTCAGAACCCTAATAAACCTCATCCTGTCAGGCAACTGCTGCCTCATTTTCTGACCCTTGGATCTAGGAGTGTGGGAGATCCCCTTGTCTGACATATCCCTAACTCCCTGCTAGTCTGACTTATAGTGACCCTATACGGCAGGGTAGAACTGCCCCTGTGGGTGTCCAAGACAGGAAATCCTCCTGGAAGTCGAAAGCCTCGTCTTTCTCCCCAGTGGCTGGAAGTTTTGAACTGCCCACCTTAACCACAGCCCATCGTGTAATCACTTCACCACCAGGCCTCCTAGCTCCCTAAGTCTAGAAAGCTTTTTACTGCTCTCAGAGAATGTCCAGTCCCTTGCCTAGATCCTTTAAAAGAATGTGTAAGTTGCATTGAAATGAAAGCTGGCCCTTTAAACACAAAGCTCACCTCCAATAGACGGGCTATGCCCATGAGGAGTCAGGAACACCCTGTTGCAATACCCCCTCAGAGTTGGACACGCCCCCTAGAAGCTGGACACACCCCTTCAGAATTGGACATGCCCCCTAGAAGCTGGGCATACCCCCTCAGAGTTGGACAGGCCCCCTGGTCAAAAAGCACATCCTCAACTACTCAGGCAGGTCCTCTGGGAGATTGGCAGGCCCCCTAGAAACCCAGTCATCTTAAATACGAGTTCTTTTTCATAGAGAGGCCTCAGCCCTTGGCTTCTGTTCCTAAGCAACGACTCTGCTCACCTGTCAGTGGATCCAGCCTCTCAGGTCCGCTCTCTAGATTGCCTCCTTGTACGTGGGTGGTATGCGCAAACTACTTCTCCCATGCCAGACACTGTACCCTGCTCTCCCAGGAGGAGAGGGGTCCAGAGGGCGAGGCGCCTTCTGCAGGAAGTAAAGAAGCACGTGAGTCCGGTGGTCGGGCCGGCTTCTCTGCGGTGCCGGCATTGCAGGAGGAAGGGGCTGATTGGAAGGGAAAGAGCTCTGCAGGGACGCCAGGCTGTGGGCTGTGTAGGTGAAAACAAACATGGCACTGAGCTTGAGCCAAATCCCACGATGTCTACCTGCGCCATTGAGTGGCATTCTGGTCATCCTGTTGTGCAAACGTACCTACTGTAGGTAGGTTCCCTGCGGTTGATTTCGGCTCACAGGTCCCAAGTGGACACAGAAGCACCGCCCCAAAGAGTGTTCGCATTTGGACTCACGGGGCTAACGGGACTCCACTGAGCACTTAAGCACGGTGCCATCACTTTTCCAGCTCCTTCACCCCTAGCAGAAGCTTCGTATTCCTTAGGCAGTGGCTCCTGTTACCCTTCATAAAGGGAGCCCTGCCTCTGCTTTAGCCTTCCCTCAATACAAAAAAACATTTTCTCCTAATAACCTGGCATTCTGTGATGCTCACCTTCCCAACACGATTGCTGAAGACAAAGTGGGTGCCTAAGCAAATATGGTGAAGAAAGCTGATGGTACCTGGCTATCAAGTCTGGGGTCTTCAAGGCTTGAAGATAAATTAGCGGCCATCTCTCAGGGAAGCAACAAAGCCCACATGCAAGAAGCACACCAGCCTGTGTGATCATGAGGTGTTAATGGAATGAGGTATCAGAAGACCCCAAACCAATGGTTCTCAACCTGTGGGTTATGACCCCTTTGGGGGTCGCCTGATTCATAAGAATAGCAAGATTACAGTTACAGTATGAAGTAGCAACAAAATTATTTTTTCTTTGTGGCATCACTGCCCTGGTGGAAGTAGGAAACCCAACCTTGCTCCTGGAGAGCTGCTGCTGGATTTGAACCGTCAACCCTGTGGGCCACAATTCTGCACACAACCACCGTGCCACCAGGACTCAGCCCCAAAATTAATTTTATGGTGTGTGTGGGTGTGTCACCACAACATAAAGAACTGTATTAAAGGGGTGTAGCATTAGGATCTGTGTAGTTGAGGATCTCTGCCCCAAGCAATCATATGGACGCAGACTAGGGGGGCTGGCACGGAGACCCAAAGCCCATCTGTAGACAATTGGACATCCCCTTACAGAGGGACCACAAAAAGGGACAAGTCAGACAGGGTCCAGTAAAGCATCGATGAGGCATACACTTTTCCTCTGGTTCTTTAAGGCTTCCCCTGCCCCCCCCCCCCAAACCCCCTACTGTCATAACTCAAGTTCTAGCCTACAAATCAGGCTAGACCAGAGCATGTACACTGGTACAGATAGGAACTCTCCACACGGACTCCAGGACAGATAAGATAGACCCTTCAGGAACAATAATGGGAGTAGCCATTCGATGATGGTAGGGGAATTGGGCGGGGGGGAGAAATGGGGAGCCAATAGCAATGATCGGCATGTAACCCCCTTTTCCCGCAGAGTGATGAACAACAGAAACATAGGTGAAGGGAAACAGCAGATGTAAGATATGAAAATAATAATAATGTATCGTATCAAGAGGTCTTAAGAGTGGAAGGGAAAAAAAGAGCTGATACCAAGGGCTCAAGTAGAAAGAAATGTTTTGAGAATGATGAAGGCAACAAATGTCCGAGTGTGCTTGATTGTGTGGATTGTATAAAAGCTGTAAGAGCCCCCATATGAGATGATTTATTTTTTGAAAAGTAGCCTTGGTGGTGCCAAGGTGAAAGTGCTCCACTGGAGCAAGAGCTAATGACTGTGCTCCCGTATTCTCGCTCTTGGAACCTCCCTCCGGCTCTGAGGCCAAGGAAAGGATTCCACTCACAGCCACCTTCTAGGACTGGATTGGATCTGCTCCATGGGTTTCCGAGGCTGTAAATCTTCAAAGGAGAACAAAGTCTCGCCTTTTCACCAGGGGAGCAGAGGCAGGGTTTAAACCGCTGGTCTCGTGGCTAACAGCTTCCCGGGCCTTCTTTCAGTGCTTCCTAGTATTCTGTGGGCAAAACGATCTGCTACCCATTCAGGGGTTGATGGTTCAAAGCACACGCTGTTCTGCGGCAGAAAGGTGTGGCCCTCTTTTTCCAGAGGAAAGGATGGGATTGAGAAAAATTCTGAAGGAGTGCATGTAGGCATACATCTCAAGCCTAGAGGACAGAGCAAAACTGGCCCTGTTTCAAGATTAGTCCGTAACTCTTAAAAAATATTAGTGGCACATAATTCACAGATCATATGATACATTAATTTAACCACACCAGGAAGAGTTGTACAAGCACCACCACAAGCAGTTTTAGAACATGCTCTTCATCCTGGTACTCATGGTTACCAGTCCCCCATCCCCCACTCGACTCCCAGCCTCCCTTGTCACATTCCCCAAGGAACCATTAATCCGCTACTATATCTAGAGATCGACGGAGTGGAAAACCACATCTTTTCTCCTGGGGAGTGGCTTGTGGGTCCAAACTGTGTGAACCACTATACCAGCTGCTAACTTCAAGGTCCAAAGTTCAAAACTGCCAGCCGCCGCTCCAAGGGAGAAAAACGAGGCTTTCTACTCCTGCCAGGAATTAACAGTCTGAGAAACTCACAGGGCCAGTTCTGCACCGCTTTGTAGAGTCACTTAGCATCTAATGGACTTCATCGCTGCCTGTGTGTGTGTGTGTGTGTTGAGAGGAGGCAATGGTAAGAGACTGGTTGGGTGATTCAATATTGGGGTGCTAACCAAAAGTTCAATGGTTTGAACACACCCATCCCTCAGTGAAGGATGAGGCAGTCTGCTTTTATAAATATTAAAGTCCCAGCAACTCTATAAGGCAGTTTTAGCTCTATCCTGTGAACTCATTATGAATTCATGCAGATTTGATTGGAGGCGTGTGATTTGGTTTGGTTTGGAGACCGGTGTTGGCACTTGGTAGTAGGGGATTTACGGCTGGTCAAGTTTTCCATCTTGAACTTCCCACCTTGAAGTTTAACCTGCTGGGAAGTGAGCATTGGACAGCTAACGACAAGGTCAGTGGTTCAAATCCATCAGCCACTCTTCAGGAGGAAGTTGAAGACGTCTGCTCCTGTCGGGAAGACAGGAGGAGTGGGAGTCAACTCAAGGACTTGGGTTGTGTTGGGTTCGGTTTGTGAAGGAAGAGCTGTGTTTCCAGCACCTTTGAAAACTTAGAGGACATGGGGGAAATTTCCAGACACACACTGACGACATAAACCAACAGACTGAGGTGAAAAAGCTGAACAGGCCCACAACATTAGGAGGAAGGGATCAGATCATTAGAAAACTCCCAACCAAGAAAGACAAAAGCGGTTCCTGAGAGGTTGAGACAGAGCTGCAGGAAGGAGACAGAGCTCAGGGATGAGGAATAAATCTGTAGGTTTTATTGGAGGTAGGGAAGGACTTTGAGGAAGGGAAGGGACAGCAGAGAAAGAGACAGGAGCATCTTGAGCTCCTGGGTGGTCCTGAAGTCCCAGAATTAGGCTAGGGAAGCCGTACCTGGTATTGGGGCTGTGGGATATATATATGTATATGTGTGTGTGTGTATATATATGTGTATATATATATATATATATATATATATATATATATATAGTTTGAGCTACAAGTATGAGGGGGCTGAGGAAAGAAAGGGGAAGTTTCTTGGGCTGCATTTGCAAGTTTCGGGTTGGGAGGTGACCTGTGAGCATATCATCTCTTTTTTCAAACTTGTTTCCCGGAATGTCAGAGGGGGAGCTCCGTGCCTTGCCCAGGTAGAGGCTGTGCTCCACCCGGGGAGATAAGCTCTGTGAGATCCAGAGGCAGGGGTTACAAAGTTCAGCAGTTGTTCATCTCCTTCTTGTGAGGCTGGTGCAAAGGGGTGCAAGGGGCTGCCCGGTCCCGGGGGCTGCCTGATTTGACCCTGGCCCATACGGTTTCAAGTCAGGAGGTTTCATTGGCACATTCTACCAAATATTCAGAGACAAATAGACATCGATTCTACTCAAATGATTCCAGAGCATAAAAAGGAGGAAAAAAACGAATCTCACCTACTTATGAAGTGTAGCAATCCCCTGTCAAATTGAGGGAAGGGGTGGAGTCTAGCTTGCCAATCAGGTGGTAGCCAGTAGGCCTCTGTGTGGGCATGGCCTTCTCCTGAGGATTCTGGGAACTCCCTTCTTCCTCCCTGGAGGTGGGACACACCCTCTCCTTGTGAGACATTCCTGTTGAGAAAACACATGGAGCTACACTGATAGAATGAGGGTCCTGGAGTTATAGGAGACACGTGGAGACCAACACGGGGCTGAGATGCTTCCACCACCGCTGCATTCCACCCACTGGCCTGTGATCTTCCTGAAGTCAGCACCATTGCATGTGCTGCTTGAGCCTGAAGAGGAATTTATAGACTGGTATTGGACATATGGGCTAATATTGGACTTATGGACTTGATCATGACTGGACTGGGATGTTTTCTCAACATATAATTACCGTTTGATATAAAGGTCTCGCTTACACATGGAGGAAGGTCTTTGAACTTGTTTCTCCCGTCCACCCCGATGGACACATGAAGCAGGCATGACTACAGTACTCAAACCATACAGGGATTTCAAATAGACAGAGGGCGAGAGAGTGCAGAATTCTGTCACACGTTTGCAGAGATGCGTATCCTGGGATGTGTAACACTACTGCCAAGCACGAACATAGACACGCGTGCTCACCCGCTCCAGGAAGTGCAGGTGACCATAAGCAATACGTGTATCCCCAATAGAGAGCCCCCCAAGTGCCCAGCAACAGTCCAAAGGCAAATACAGAGGCAAAGGCCCATGCCGTCCGTCTGTCCTGGCTCCCAGCCCCTGCTCGGGTGTCCCGTTCAAAAGGTGCTCTGGGAGGGGGGGTTTAGAGCGAGGAGGGGGGTGTCACCCGCGCTTTTGTCCCAGACATCTGTGGGTGGAGTCAACGCTCCAACCTTTTGACTAGCAGTGCAGTGTGTTAACCTTTGGCACAACGCAGGGACTGGCTATTATCATCTATGCATTCAGTCATCCACCTATATACGTCTAGGCGTCTGCCTATCTGTTGGTAGATCCAGCTACCTTCCATATCTGTGGGCTCGCTGTGAGTTGAAATCAATTCAATAGCAATGGATTAACATCATATGAGTCCATTCTATCTTTCTATCTATCTATCTATCTATCTATCTATCTATCTATCATCATCATCTATCTACATGCCCCTCTATCTATTCCTTCACCCACCACTCTATCATATCTTTGTATTTATAATCTATCCATCCACTACCTATATCTATATAGCTACCACCTACCTATCTACCTATTGTTTCTCTCTACCCACCCACCTACCCTTCATATTTACTGATCTATCTTCTAGTTACCCATCCATCCATCCATCTATCTACTTATGATAGCTCTCTATGTATCTACTATGGGCTGCTCATGGCAGGTGGATAGTTCAAAACCATGCCTGCTCCTCAGGAGAAAAATGTGGCTTTTTGTTTTTGTAAAGAGTTAGTGTTAAAAAAAAAAAGAGTTCAATGTTGGAAACCCACAGAGGCAGTTTTACCCAGTTCTTTGGGATTGATCTATCTATCATTTCCCTCTCTCTCTCTCTCTCTCTCTCTCTCTATATATATATATATATATATACACATATATATTCCAACCAGCTGCCTATCACATATATCTATCAAGTATCTCCTATTATCTAGCTATCATTATTCCTTCTAGCTTCCTATCTTTCTTTGTTATTAAATCATTTTATTGGGGGTCATACAACTCTTATCACAATCCATGCATTGTATGCCAAGCACATTTGTACATGTGTTGCCATCATCATTCTCAAAACATTTGCTTTCTACTTAAGCTCTTGGTATTAGCTCCTCACTCCCCCCTCCCTCCCCGCTCCCCTGTCCCTCACAAACCCTTGATAATTTATAAATTATTATTTTGTCACATCATACACTGTCTGATGTTTCCCTTCACCCATTTCCCTGTTGTCTATACCCCAGGGAGGAGGTTCTATGTAGATCCTTATCATCAGTTCCCCCTTCCTACCGTACCTTCCCTCCACGCTCCCAGTATCGCCACTCTCACCACTGGTCCTACAGGCATCATCTGTCCTGGATTTCCCCATGTTTCTGGTTCCTATCTGTACCAGTGTACATCCTTTGGTCTAGCCAGATTTGTAAGGTAGAATTGGGATCATGATAGTAGAGGATTGGGGGGGGTGGGGTGGGAAGAGTATTTAAGAACTAGAGGACAGTTGCATGTTTCATTGTTGCTACACTGTACCCTGACTGGTTGGCTTCTCCTTGCAACCCTTGCCCATAAGGGAGTGTCCTGTTACCTACAGATGGGCTTTGGGTCCCCAATCTGTACTTTCTTATTTATAATGATATGATTTTTAGTTCTTTGATGCCTGATTCCTTCGACATCTCTTGATCACACAGGCTGGTGTGCTTCTTCCATATGGGCTTTGTTGCTTCTGGGCTAAATGGCGACTTGTTTACTTTCAAGTCTTTAAGACCCCAGACGGTATATCTTTTGATAGCCGACCACCATCAGCTTTCTTCACCACATTTGCTTGTGCACATGTTTGTCTTCAGTGATTGTGTCAGGAAGGTGAGCATCATGGAGTGCCAATTGAATAGAACAAGGTGTTTTTGCATTGAAGAAGTACTGGAGTGGAGGCCCAATGCCCATCTGCTGCCTTAATGCTAATCTTATAAGCATATGCTTGTAGTTTTCCCCATTGTCATGTTTCCTATCTTTCTTTCTATCTGACAGTCCATCTGTCTTCCATATGTCCTACCCACCTATCTGGGACAACAAGTAAAATATTGGCGTTCATGAGAGATGTCTAGTCGGAAGTTGTGCAATTTACTCCTTAGGAACAATGTCTGCCCCTGGGGACGCTAAACCTTAGGAAGCTTCCGCTCCACTCCATAACCACCAGCCAGGAGGCAAAGTTGGTCCTGACAGGTAAAAATATCGGCGGCCTCTGGAAAGGAGACCAGGTCCTTAGAATCAGGCACCGCCCCCAGGGCCAAGACCCGCCCTTAGCTTCGAGACTCGCACAGCCCTTAGGGTAAGACCCGCCCACTTGGAGACCAGCTGAGAGACAGGCCCCGCCCCTATGGGCAAGACCCGCCCACTTAGAGCCCAGCTTCGAGAAGCGCACCGACCCTAGGGGCAAGGCCCGCCCCCTTGGAGACCAGATTAGAGACACGCGCCTCCCGCCTGGGGACCAAGGCTGGAATGCTGCCAGTTGCCATGGAGACGGCCGCCTGCTGCGCAAGAAAAGGAGAAGAAAAATTTTTAAAAAAACGACTCCAGGAGACTCTTGGCTCCTAGGCCCTCCACATCTTGGCGCTTTTCTCTCCCCTGCGGCCTGAGGGAGTCCCTGGTGGCGCAGAGACGGAAGCGCTGGAGGCGAACCAAAAGCAATGTGGCTTCAACCCACTAGCCAGAGGAAGATGTGGCGGACGGCTTAGGAAAAGACTCACAGTCTCCCAAGCCTGGCTCGGTTCTGCTCTGTCTTGTAGGGTCGCTAACAGGATCGATCGGGCTGCTCACTGCAAAGTCAGAAGTTCGAAGCCACCGGCCAGTGTGCGAGAGAAAGATGGGGCTTTCCGCTCTCCCCACGGAGAGTGACCTTCTCAGAAACCCGCCGCGGCTGTTCGGCCCTGCCCTACGGGGCCGCCGGGAGTCAGAGTCCCCTCGATGACTGTGAGTTTGGGGCTCGGGGCTTGGGAGCCTCGCAGGATCCCCACGGAAGAAACAGCTGGCCGTGTGCTGCTGGACGGATGACCCAGAGCCTGTGAAGAGGGCGCGTGGACTCCGTCAGTCACTCAGGGCCGATGTCCGTCAGCATCCGCTCCATGCAACCGGTTTGGGTGGCTTCCCTTGCCTAACTTGTTCCCTTTTATAACCCAAACCGAACTCAGGGCATCTAGCCGATGGCGATGACAGAGACCTTACAGGACAGGGGAGAACTGCCCCTGTGGGTTTCCGAAATCTTTCGCCCTGTGGAGTGGCTGGTGGTTTCCCACCGGGGAATTGGGAGTCTCAGTCTAACACTTTACCACTGGGACTCCTGTCCAGTTTAAAGATGTGCTAATTGGGGGTGCAGAGAGTTTGTCCTGGGGGCATTTTCAACTTCTCCAAGAAGTCAGCTCCTGGCTTAGAGCAGGGGACTCCTGTGTAATAAGGTCTTTACGTCCTGAACTCCACAGGGACCCCTTCTCTGATCAGAGACTTCTTCTCAGGAAGTGTGCGCCCTCCCCACCCTTCCCATTCCCTGCCCTCAGCACCCAAAAGGAGCCAGGTGTTGAGTTCCCCACCACAAAGTCTGCGTTCAAACCTATCGCATGTTTCCAGGGGGGAAGCAGAGGCCACAGGCACCTGAGAAGATTTACAGTCTTAAAACCACTGCTGTGTGTGTGTGTGAAAAAGATCATTTTATTGGGGGCTCTTATAACTCTGATCACCATCCATCCATCCACCTATGCCATCCACTGTGTCAAGCACATTTATACATGTTGCCATCATCATATTCAAAACATACTTGAGCTCTTGGTATCAGCTCATTTCCTGCCACCACCACCCCCAGTATTCTGAGAAGGTTCACATTGGGTGCAAAAAAACCCAAAACAAACCTACTGCCATCTAGTTGATTCTCACTCATATTGACTCCACATAGGATACCCAAGGCTGTAAATCATTTTTAAAATATTTTTTTCATTTACATTCATATAATTTTATTTTCTTATTTATTCTCTCTCTGTTTCAGATTCAAACACGTTTAAAATCATTGTATTGGGAGCTCTTACAGCTATTGTGTTAGTCCGGGTAGACTAAAGAACCAAATTCATAAGCATGCATATGTGTATAAGGGAGAGGTTTATATACAAGAGGAATGGAACATCGAGAAAGCATCCCAAACCTCTCTAGTCCAATTCAACACGTCTGATATTTAGTCCATTTGTCCAATACTAGTTTATAAAGTTTTCTTCACATTCATGAGGCACATGCAGTGATGTCAAATGCAGGACAATCACAGGCCAGTGGGTAAGAAAATCTTAGGATCCAGTAGCATTGTAAGCATCCCAGCACTGGTAGGGGCCTCTATGTGACTTTTTCAGCTTCAGAAATATGGTTCCATCAGAGTAGGTCCATGTGGTTTCTCCTCTGGGATGTCTCCCAGAGAGGCAGCCTTGTGTCTTCACTCCAAGGGACTGAGTAGTGAGTCTCTCACCTCCAAGGGGGAAATATT
Source organism: Nesogale talazaci (assembly GCA_004026705.1). Taxonomy (NCBI): domain Eukaryota; kingdom Metazoa; phylum Chordata; class Mammalia; order Afrosoricida; family Tenrecidae; genus Nesogale; species Nesogale talazaci. Next base: position 5,850 of record PVJH01011951.1, on the reverse strand, counting down.
ACCAGATTTCCCAGAATTCCCAGGAGAAATCCATGCCTACATAGAGGTCTCATTGACTATCTCCAGATTGACAGGCTAGACTCCACCCGTACACTCTCAATCCTCAATTGATACTAGATTGGGTGACTGCCACAGCTATCATATTCCCTTCCCATACAGGTCTGTTGTGCAATCCCAGCAGGTGGGGATGTACAACCGTCAACACTATCAACTCACCTCTCCCCGCTTCCTCCCCCACACCTCACTTCCCATACCCTAAGGGAACCATTACTCCTGTTACTATTTCTGAGGGGTCCTCTATCTGAGGGGTACTGAGCAATCTTAAATATACAAAAGAACATATGCAAGCATAACATGATTGATCAACGAGACCTTAATAGTAAGGGGTGGCAGTCTTAAAGAACTAGAGGAGAGGCACATGGTTCATCAGCACTGGACCACATCCAGGATTTGTCCTGCATTCCATGTGACCCTTCTGAGAGAGACACTCTAAAATTGTCTTGGTGGTGGGCTTTGGGCCGCCACTACATGCATGCCCCTTCACATCCATTCAGTTGCTTGTTTTTGAATTTCTGATCCCGTTTCCCATCAGCATCTCCTGATCACACAGGCTGGTGTGCTTCTTCCATGTGGCCTTTGTTGCTTCTCTGCAACAAAATGGCCAATTGTTTAACATCAGAGGCTGTAAATTTTTATTCTAAAACATTGTCTGGGGGGATTTTACAGCTCATCACCATCCATCCATCCATCCATCCATCCATCCATCCATCCATCTACTATGTCAAGTACATTTGTACATGTATTGCCATCATCCTTTTCAAAACATTTTCTTTCTACTTGAGACCTTGGTATCAGTTCCCTCATTTTGGGGGGCTGTAACTCTTTACAGACAGCCTCATCTTCTCATTGCCAGATGACTGGTGGGTTCAAACCGTCCACCTTTGGTTAGCAGGTTAAAGCTTACCCAACAGCCCCCAACAAGGCTCCGGTTCAGGATAGTGTGGAAGAAAAATATGAACAAATTCGAAATCACAAAAGCAAGCAGGCTTGCAGATGGGCAGAGATGGGGGGAACCCCCAGAACAATGGCCGTTGCCACCCCTGAAGTCTCTAAGAGAACTCACCCCCTGTTAGAAGCAGCAACCATCTGAGATGAAAGGGGCAGCATTTACCCAAGGAGGAAGTTGGGGGGGTTTGGTGAAGGAGGCATGGGAACAGGGAGCCCAGGAACCATGACCCGTTGTTGCGGGAGGCTGTTGAGTTGGTACGGGCTCCCAGCTACGCTGTGCACTGTAGAACAAACCCCTCTCCTCCAGTCCCACACCGTCTCCAAATGGTTCTTATGTTGGAGTCTGTGGTTTCAGCCACTGTGTCCGTCCATCTCCTCAGGGACTTCCTCTCTGAGGTAGTCCCATAATCTGCTGTCAGTGTGAGGATGAAGAGTGTAGGGGTGGAGTCTAGTCTGTCAGTCAGGATGCAGCCAATGAAGCCCCCATGTGGGCGTAGCCTTCTCCTGAGAATTCTGGGAACTCCAGCATTTCCTCCTTGGAGGTGGAAGACACCTCTCTCTCTGTCTCTCTCTCTCTGTCTCTCTCTCCTCACTTCCTTGGAGACTCCCCACTGACAAGGCAGACTCCCTGGGAGACATGCCTGAGGAGAAACCACACAGACCAACCCAGATGCAGCCAGAACCCTGGACCTGGAGGAACCACATGGAGAACCCTGCCAGCACTGAGATGTTCCAACGCCACTGGATCTACAAGACTTCCCACCCACTGGCCCATGGTCTTCCTGCATTTGGCATGGTTGCATGTGTTTCCTGAGTCTGAAGAGGGCTTAATAGATTGTTGTTGGACATAAGGGCTAATATCGGACTTATGGGCTTGGTCTGGACCAGGCTGGAATGTTTTCTCAATATCCAATTGCTCCTGTATGTAGACCTCTTTTTTTTTAGACCTCTTTCTTATACCCATATGAGTCTATGAACTTGTTTCTCTAGTCTACTCAGACGAACCCACTGCCCCTCTATGTCAGCAAGCACGATATCCTTCTCGAGGGACTAGTCTCTCCTGATAAGTTCTCTAAAGTTTGTGAGACAAAGTCTTGCGGACTAGACATTGGGAATATGGAGACAGGAAAGGGCCCCTGTCCTCACAGATCCCCCGACATACACTCTAAGTCTTAGTGCAACAGACACACTGGAAAGCCCACCTCTCTCTCTGGCAGGGGGTTACACAGTGACCTACTCAGGGCTCACAGCAGGGGTTCAAAGCCACCAGCTGCTCCTGGCGAGAAAGAAGAGGCTTTCTACTCCCATAAAGATGGACAACTTTGGGCTGATCCCCGGTGGCGTAGTGGTTGAGTGCAGGACTGTGGCCCACTGGGTTGGCGGTTCAAATCCAGCAGCAGCTCTCCAGGAGCAAGGCTGGGCCTTCTACTCCCACCAGAGGACAGTGATGCCCCCCCACCCAGAACAAAAGATGGACAACTTCAGAATCTTCATTGTCGGCATTGACTTGATGACAGTGAGTTTGGTTTTGATTTGGGGGGGGGGCGGATTGGAGAGACAGACTGGGGGCAGAGGGAGCCACAACACCCTTTCCTCTTTGTAAGTCCACAGACTCCTTTGTAGGGGTCCCTGGGTGACACACACAGCGAATGTGTCCAGCTTACAGTGCCCTCGAAGGAGCCTCAGAAGAAAGTCCTGGGAGAACCAATAAAATTATTTATATAAAAAGGAGGGGAGGGAGAAAGAGGAGCTCATACCAGGGGCTCAAGTAGAAAATATTTGAAAATGAATATGGTGGCATGTGTGCGGATGTGCTTGATACAAATGATGCAGTGAATGTTATAAGAGCTGTAAGAGCCTCAATGAAGCCATTGGGAAAAGGAAAGCAGGCATGCGAAGGTGCTTGGCACAGTATCTATAACTACGTAGGGGCCCCAATAAAAGGATTTTTAAAAAGTCCTGGGGGGTTGTTTCTAGAAAGCCCCAGGGAGCCCCGTTCCACTCCTGCGGAGTTGCCCTGAGTCCGCAGAGTCTGTTTGGGGGTGGGGTGGGGGGCGGTTATTTGCACCCAACATCTTGCTGGGTGCAGATGACAAGCCAACAACTACTCCCTGCTATCGAGTCGACTCTGACACCCAGAGACCCCACGCCTGGAACTGCTGCGGAGGCCCTCCAAGACGGTGACCCCGTGCGGAGCAGAAAGCCCCGTCTTTCTTCCATGGCCCGTGGTTTCGCACCTGGGACCTTGCGGTGAGCAGCCCGACTCGAAACCATTCCGTCACCGGGGCTCCTTGCGTCCATTCATTGCGGGGGGCGGCGGCGGGGAGAGCCACTCGGTGCACAAGCGTCATAAATAGTGGCTCCTCGTGGCCCTGACGTCCATTCTGAGTCGTAGTGACCCCGGGTGACAGACAGACGGACGAGACCTGCTGGAGGGAGGCGCCGTGGTCCCGGGAGCGATCGCCACGCCCCTTTCCTGCTGCTGTGTGCACGGGGACCACCCATCTCTCGGTGGCTACTCCCCTCCAGCGCTCCAGCATCGATCGCCGGGATCTACCCAGAACCCCCTCCCGGGGGGATGGGCAACAGGAAAGTGGGCGAAGGGGGACATCGGTCAGTGTAAGACATGGAAAAATGATAATGATTTATAAACGATGAAGGATTCGTGAGGGAGGGAGTGGGGGCAAATGAGCAGTCGAAAGAAAATGTTTGGAAAATGACAACAAATGTACAAATGCGCTGGACAAGATGGGTGGATGGAAGGATTGTGATGAGCTGCATGAGCTCCTGAGAAATGCTTAAATAAAAAAGCGTGGGGATCTCTGTAGGGAATGAATGTTTGGAAACGGATCGTGGTGGCAGTTCAATTCGGTGGGAAGGGAATGCACTCTGGAAGCATAGTCCAGATAGATACTTAAAGGAGAGAGTTTGCGTCTTGGAAACCCACGGAGGCAGTTCTATCCTGTCTGTTAGGCCCATCACAGACTCCACCACAAGGAGTAGTGTCTTTTTTTTTTTTTTAAGCTAGGGAGGCGAGAAGTCCCCCCAGAATGCCCCTGGGAAGGGAGGGTATAGAGACATCATGAACTGGGGCTCACCATGAGGAGGGGCCTGTCCCTGGAGAAGAACACTGTGTTAGGCAGGGTTCTCTAGACAAACGAAACCAGGACTCTCATAATTAGATAGATAGGTAGATACCTAACAAGAAATAAACAACTAACTAACCTATAAAGCAGCACACATGGCTGGGTGCAACTCACTTGTGTGAGACAGCTAGAAGACTGGTAGTCCTTGGAGTCTTGGGGACCGCCGAGTGGTCCTCTGTAGAGCCATTCAGGCTATCCGGCCACAAGCAGCAAACAGCAAAGCAGGTCACCTACAGTCAGCCACATGACAGGGTCCGACAGTTCCCAGCTCCAGAGATGTCTATTCCAGGAGTGTGGCGAAGCAGGGCTTGAAGGAACCTCAACTCACAGCAACACAGTCCACGATTAGGTGTCACACGGGTAGTGTCGCTTGGAGGTCGAGGCACAGGACGAACAAGGCAGCCGGCTGATCAGAAGATCCAAGAGCAAGAGGGCAAGGGCAGGACTCGCCGAGCCATTTCTATCTCCGCCCTTCAATCAATCTCATGTGTTCATTGGCCATATTGTCACAACAAACCCACCTGTCTTCTCTGGTCATGTTGGCAAGACAAAGCTACCAAATCACAGCCACGTTCGGTGAAGTAGAGGACAGGAAGAAGGATGAACGGATCTGTTTTGGGGAGAAGAACAGTCAGCATGCTCCCCGGAAAGTCAAGGATGAGAGGTTTGTGTCTCACGGACTTTAGACAGGTGGTTAGGAGAGACCAGTCCCTGGAGAAGGACATCAGGCTTGGTAGATGAGTGGAGCCGCATGGACAAGGAGGAAGGCCCTTGACAGGATGGGTGGACAATGCCACCACAGCTATATGGGGTGGCTCAGGGCGGGGCAGGGTTGTGTGCCATTGGACATGGGGGGGCACTGTGGGTGAGCGCCAGCTAGATGGCCGCTAGCAGCGAGCACACCAAGGCGCTTAGGAGAGGGACTCTAGCTAGTGGACAGGGCAGCTGTTGGCTTTCAGAGCCCAGGAGACCTGAGAGAAGGTGGGAGGACGCCTTGTGTGCAGTCATGTCCATCAGGGGACACATCCATGCAAAATGGCGGAGTTAGGATGTGTGGGCGTGGGAATGGGGGTGTCCAGTGGCCGGAGCAGAGAGAGGTGGGAGGGGAGGTGTGGCAGCCCCCGAGCGGGAGAACTCAGATGAGGTTGGCGTGGTTTTTCCACTCTGAGAGGGCTGGGGGTGGGGACAAGAGTCCGGTGAAGGGGAACTTGCTCTGAATGCCCCCTCCCAGGAGGCAATGCCGGGTGTGAGGACCCCAAACATGCAGCTGCTGCAGTGGAATTGGCAGCCAGGAGTGCCGCCAGCAGCCAATCCGCTTCTGGCCACCCCTGCCCAGCCCCTGCCCCCGCCCCAGCTGGGTTTTCACCTGGCCCTGCCCCCAACCCCCTCCTCAGCCCCCCTAGTCAGAGCCTGGGTCTCGGTTGTCTCCCCAACATCCGGCTGGGCTTCCACCGCATGCCCCAAGGAATTTCTGTAGGACGCTTAGCGGATCATGTGACCCCAGCCTGAAAGCCTCCAGTGTGGTTTCTGGGGAAGAGGCCCTGCCAGGTTCGGGGCATGCACCCCCCACCCCGCCCCGCCCCAAGTGACCCCCACCCAGTTGCAACCACCCTCAGCTCCTCGGAGCTGGACATTTCCTGAGTGCCCCCCATTCCTGGAGGGTCCACCTCCTGTATCTTCCCCCCTTCTTTGTTCT
>PVJH01011950.1:0-66503 GCA_004026705.1 Nesogale talazaci | reverse complement strand
CTTCCAGAGAGAGTCATAGCAAACAGAAAAAAAGAATGTGACAAATATTGAGAGAAAATCTAAATTGCCTTTATAATATACAAAAATATAAAAATGTGAAGCTATTGCTTCTAGATATATTCTCTATGTTGGTCTATGTCTTACCAAAGCTGCTCTGTCTAGGAAGACACAAAATGGTTGAAAGAAAAAGAAATTTTTTTGGGGGGGGCTGAGAAAAGGGGAAATTTGGGGCTCATGTTGCCACAGCAACATGAGCTGGGGGATCTAGGGGACTGGGTATTGTTCATATCTGGGGCCAGAGGTGTGCTTTCAGCCTCAGGAAGTCAAAAGGTGGGATTGAGGATATGTTGGTTCCTTAAGTGCTTGACAAGTGGTCTAGGTCTGGGTCTACCATGCCATCCTCCTTTTGTTGTTGCTCTTGTTTTTCTTTTTTAATTGAACATGAGGGCTGTCTACCCTAGGCCAATTGGCTTCATCTGCACTCCTCACAGCTGTGTTTTCATCTCTCTGTAACTAGCCCCGGAAGAATTCTGTACTCTGATTTACACCGTCAAAATCTATTAAGATGGCCACTTTGAAACATCTCCAAAGAGTATCCACAACCTCTTGACCTTCAAACTAACTTCAACATAACTGACATGTCAAATTCCCTAGGAAACCACTTCCCTAGGAAGACCTACATAGAGAATATATGTTGAAGCAATAGCTTCACATTTTTATATTTTTGTTTAAGATGTCCATTCAATTGAGAATGATTTAATGCTTTGTTTGGACTTTTTTTTTTGGGGGGGGGGATATCCTAATAAGGTTAAGACAAATATATCTATATATAGATATCCATACATATATACATATATATGGGCATCACTGCCCTCTTGTGGTTGTGGGAGCTACCCAGCCTTGCTCCCAGAGAGCTGCTGCTGGATTTGAACCACCAAGCTAGTGGGCTGCAAACCTGCACTCAACCACTATGCCACTGGGACTCAGCTTTAAGACAAATACATTAATGAGAGAACTCATCTGCTGTCATCCACTGAGAGCAGAGATGTTTCAATATGTTTCATTTGGCATGAGGCTATACATGTATGAATGGCAACTCAATAGTGACACGTTTTGATTTTTTTTTAACCAAAAAATTCTCTGCCACAGAACAGAGTAGAACTGACCCTTTTGCATTTCTGAGACTTTCCATCTTTATGGAAGTAGACAACTTCATCTTCTTCCATGGCGAGCTTGGCGAGTTACAAACCATTGACCTTATTTGTGTTTCGCTGTACAATTTGTAACCCACTGCCCCAAGAGAGTTCCTTTTCTTCAAAGATGTGTGTGTGTGTGTGCACATGTGTGTGTATAGATGTATGTCTGGAGATCTATCTATCTATCTATATATTCACTTTCTAGAACTTATGCTTTGGGATCTCCTGATTTTTCTTTTTTTTATATTATGTCTTATATACATAATGAGAGAAAAAATCTTAAAATTATTTGTAGAGATTACATGAATTTCTTCTTGCATTACTGAAAAAATCCAATTTAAAAAATTAAAAATTCAGAGAGCAACATTTCGTTAGGTATCATCAAGTTAATTTGTAATAACCTTATGTGCAACAGGACACAACACTTTGCAGTCCTGTGTCAGCTTCACACTTGTTCTTATGTTCGACCCATTCATGCAGCCGCTCTACCAATCCATCTGGTGGAGGGCCTTCTTTTTGTTTCACTGCTCTTCTATTTTACCAAATATGATGTCCTTTTCCAAGGCTGAGTCTCCCCTGACAACACGTCCAAAGGATGGGATGTGGAGATAGAGAATACATATTTACCTTTATGAAGTCTATTTTGCATCTAAGTGACACTAGCCTTGATAATTTATGTAGACTTAAAAGTATGTGCTTGCTTTCCAGTCTGAATTTTAATGCCCAAACAAAAGTGCTAGAAAAGTCTCAAAGCAACCTTTTAAAAAATCATTTTATTGCAGGGGGGAGGCTCTTACAAATTTTATGACAAACCATCATTCAGTTGTAAATAGCACACTAGTACATATGTCGCCATTAACAACATTTCCAAAGCATTTTCTTTCTACTTGTGCCTTTGGTGTCAGCCTTGCTTATTTTTGTGAATACAAAACACACACAACATCCGGGGAATTGAGGTTCTAGGATTCGCTTTCTATATCTCATTGTCCTTTAGTCTTTGAATCTTCTCACAGTCACTGAACATTTGCTTCTGCCTCTGTCTCAGCTGCTGTCAAGTGGGTATAGTAACAATATTAGCTTACGGAGTGGCAGAAGAGGTTGAGATAGGAGAGCCTAGAAGTGTTATCATCTCCGTCGATAATCACTGTGATATTGATGATGATGACAAGGATTAGTAGACCAAAATCTTAAAGATTTTCTCTCTAAGGTGTAGACTTATGTAATACCCATCATCATGTCTTGTTGTTATTATTTTCAAAATTAGTTTCTTCTCTCCTCTGAATTTGACAGTTTAACTGGTAAAAACTAAATATATGAACAACTATTGGATCACGATTCATGATCCAATAAAACATAGCATTATATGCATGTAATATATTACCACACATAGTTTTTAAAATATTATCAATTAATTAATAATGTTAGGCAAAAAACACTGCTATATTAACTGAGAAGGGGAAAACAGTCTATGTTTAGGAAATAGTTGTACTGCCTTCATTATTTGGCATGTGGGAAGAGTGGAACGCCGTTTTATCTTTAGGAATGTTGCCAGGATTCCTGTTAGAAGTTTCAAATTATTTGAATAGCTTCTGTTTTTAAGAATTCAAAGGGATTAAAATAAGGTTTTGGGATTCAAAAGAACATCACCAATCCCAAAAAATAACATTCGTTAAAAACAAATTTAGAGCTGCACACAATTGTTCACATTTAGTTTGTAGAGTCTATTTAATACGCTGTATAATATCCAAAATGCACCTTAGCAGGAATAGATTTAGTTGAAAGCCTTACAAACAGCACGAAAATGGTTTGTAAAGATTTTGTATTTCAGATGTAGACATTAGTTTGTTCTTTTCCTTCTTTTTATGTAATACAGACTATTTTTTAACTTTTCTTTTAAAGAAGAGGTTTCACTTTGGACTAACATTCAGCATATACTGAGCTTTCTTTTTGAAGTGGCTGGTACTGTTTTCAAGCATGAGCAAATAGCATAAATCTTATAACATTTTACTTTTTACTGTGATGAAATATGCATATGCAACAAATATTTCATCAATTCAACAATAAAACTTACAACTGTCCATTCAACTCTTGCTTATCACAATCCTATAGAACAAAATAGAAGTACCCTTCCTGGTTCCTAAGGCCATAGAGAAGCAGATTGCCTCATCTTCTTTCGAATGGCTGGTTTATTTGTATCATGGGCCTTTAGTTAGCAGTTATCTACCTTAAGCACTGTGCCACCAGCAATCATTTCTATGTGGATACAGAATATTTTTATCAACAGGAAAAGATGTCTATTCAATTGAGACTGATTTATTGCTGCCTGTAAGTTTCATGACTATGATGTTGTGAATTTCTGCTGTCCCTGTAGCAAGTCAAAATCAAATAAAACAGCTGGTGACAGTTTATTGTACTGAAGCACAAAGTATTAGAGAAAGAATAAGGAGAGTTAAGATTAATTTTTTTATTTATCTTTAGCCTTAGGGAATATGTTCCCTAAGGACATGTTTGAAACAGGAATAACTCTTGACTTCAAAATACAATTTGACTTAAGTCTCACCAAGGGAGGTATAAAGCAATGCTATATACAGGAGAGCATATCCCTCCTGTAACTGTTTATTATACTCATCACTCTCCTTATCCTTGTCTGCTTCTAATACTTTAGGTATTTTTCATAGCCTGCTTTACAATTCAATGGTTTCAAAATCATTCTGTTCATTCTAAACAGTACATTTCCAAATGTTTACATATGTTGCATTAGCTAAAATGATGCTTAGGTATCTTTCTTTCTGGGTAAATTCATAAGTTATGTTGGTGCATTCTCATTCTACTACAAAGGGAAAAGGCTGGAAAGATACATTTTAATAAATAAAAGGTCATATGCCCTTTCAATCAATATGTTCCAGGATGATGTCACAAACTCAAAACAGTATTTTTGATATTTTAATAGAGCTCATGTTTGATTAACCCAAAGTTCAATAAATGGGGACATACTTTTCAGACAATAGCTTTAGAACATTAGGCATGCTGGGACAGCCTCCTATATTGGTCTGAGCATACTTCTAGCTTACTGAGACATGAGTTAAGGAAATTTCATTATAAGATTTAACTTTCAAAATATTTTGACATAGAAAGGTGCTCTCAAGAATATAATGATGTTTTTCTCTGTTTATGAACGTGTCTCACATATCAAAAAATAACTTGTTTCTGATATTGAGGTCTGTTGTATTTCATGTGATAAGACTATCATCTTTAATTCACACTGGTACTTCTGGGAAGACAGAGGCTTAGAAACTTTTGGTTATTTCTTTTACTTAGTCATAGTTATGAAACTTTTTGAGGGTGTCTTTATCTTATATATGCCTTGAATTTGCATCATGTGGTGATCTTATTCATGACTTCTTCATAAGTGTCCTGATCAGGTAAGTACACCCTAGAAAATGTATTTTGTAGAAAGATGGGAAAAACTTTGTAATAATTAGGTTTTATGTCACTTTGACTGGGCCAGGATTCCCAGTGGGTTGGCTCTCATTGAAGGATCACTGAGGATGTAGGTATTATAAGTAAAGTGTGGTGAAGAAACTACATGGTGGCCAACTGTCAGAAATAATAGGATTTGGTCTTAAAGACTTGTCTTCAAAGTAGTAGTCATCTAAGTGAAATATCAATTAAGTCCACATGGAAGAAGCATAAAACCTGTGTGATCCAAGGACTGAAAATAATAAAATCCAACTCTGAGGAGGGCATTGTATCAGAACTTAAATTGTGAACACCTGGTTTTAAGGAAGCTATACATGACCATGGAAACCCAAAATCCATTTTCAGGGTCCTTGCATATATTCAGCCTCAGTATCAATGCCTGCTTGCTTTGTGATGGATCTGGATTTTGTATCTGACATATTAATCTCTAGTTCTTTGGACTTCAGTAAATAGTTTGTCATATTGCCTGATGATCTGAAAAGTGTAAGTGGCCTGTCGTCTGACCTACCGACTTTGCTGTCACTCATTTCTAAAGTCACAAGCCCATCATCATCCTACAGATCTTGAATTCATCAACCTCCCAAAGCTGTATAAGTCCAAGGAAGACTCTAATTTAACATTTGACACGTGGCTTGACACCTGCCCAATCTTAGGCTCGCCCACTAGAACTGTGTACTCCATTTTCTTGATATATGTACATACACATTTAAACAGCATTGAATTTGCCTTTCTGATGAGACTGACCTAATATAGATGCATTGATAGATACTCTTTCCAATCAAATTAACCGATGCAGAGTATTCCTGAAGGCAGTTATATCCAGTGTTGGACTACCTGCCTTTCCTGAAAAAGATGAGCTGGGTTTGTTCCCCAGCAATTGTGATTCCAGCAGTCACTATGCTCTTTGAGTGAATGCTTGCATGCTATTATGATGCCGAAGAGGATCAAGCAGGGCTTCTAGATCAAAATAAATTCAAAAGAGATCTGCCCATCTCCAAAAAAATCAGCCGATAAAAACTGTAATTGTAAAAATCACAATATTCAAATTCTATTGTGCAACAGGTTGCCATCGGCCAGGGGTCCCTTTGGTTGCAGTAAAAGCATATTGGTAACAGTCAATGTCTTATTAAAGTTTAATTAGAGGTAGCATTTGAGCAAGAACCAATGGTATTGAAAGAAGTTAAAACTGCATGGAAAGCATTGGCCAAAAACAAGCTTCAGGAGTTGATGGAATGCTCATTTAAATGTTTCAGCAAGCTGAAGGAGCACTGGAAGCACTCACTCTTTTATGCCAGGAAATTTGGAAGACAGCTACTTGGACCACCTCACTGAAGAGATCCGTATTTGTGCCCATTTCAAAGAAAGATGATCCACAACAAACGTTCAAACTACAGAACAATATAATTGATATCACACCTAATTAAAATTTTGATGAAGATCATCCAACAGGTTGCAGCATTATATTGACAGGGAACTGCCAGAGATTCAGATTGGATTTAAAAGAGGATAGGGATACGAGATATCATCGGTGATGTCAGATGGAATTTGGCTCAAAACAGTGAATTCCAGAGAGATGGTTACTTGTGTTTCATTGATTATTCAAAGGTATTTGACTAGGAAGAAAATAATAAGCTATGAGGAACCTTGAAAAGAATGGTAATTACAGAATTCTTTGTTGTAGACCTTTGAAACTTGTACATGGATCCAGAGCCAGTTGTGCAAACATAATAGGGCTTTCTCTGTGGTTCAAAATCAGAAAGATGCGTCAGGGTTGTTTCTTCTCACCATACTTGTTCAATCTATATGCTGCGCAAATCATCAGAGAAGCTGGATGATAGGAAGAATGTGGCATCTGGCTTAGAGCAACTTTTACAAAGAACCTGTGATATGCAGATAACCTAGCCCTGCTTGCTGAAAGTGAAGAGGAATTGGAGCACTTGCTGATAAAGATCAAGGATTGCAACCTTCAGTATGAATTATAACTCAATATAAAGAAAATCAGAATTCTCATGACTGAAGCAATAGATCATGGTAAATGAAGAAAAGGTTGAAATCAAGGATTCTATCTTGCTTTTATCTGCAATCAATTCTCCTGAATGTAGAAGTCAATATGTCAAAAGACAGTTGCATTAGGTAAATCTGCTGTACAAGACCTCTGTAATGTATGGAAAAGCAAGGATGATACTTTGAGGACTAATGTGTGCTTGACCCAAGCCATGGTATTTTCCATTGTCTTCCATAAGTTTTGAAAGTTGGGCATCGGATAAGGATGTCCAAAAAGAATTGATGCATTTCAGAAGAATATTGAACATACTATGGAGTGCTAAAAGGACCCCCAATATGTATTGCAAGAAATAAGGTCAGCATGCTCTGTAGAAGCAAGGATGGAAAAACTTCCTCTGACATACTTTGGACATAGTGTCAGGAGAGCTCAGTCCCTGGAGAAGGACATTGTGTTTGGTAGAGTTGAAGGACAGTGAAAAAATAGAAAGGTCCTCAAGGGGGTGGATTAATATATTGGCTGCATCAAGGGGATGAGGCAGAGAACAATTTTGAGAATGGCACAAGGCCATGCAGTGTTTAGTTCTGTTGTGCATAAGGTGACAGTGGGTCTGAGTCATCTTTGTGGCACCTAATAACACCCATAGTCTTTCATTTATGTTGTTATTTTGTGTAGCTTTGAGATTTTGATATTAAATCAAAATTTCTTTTATAGATCTGAGTTCTTGGGTAGAAACAGTTCTATAAAATAAGATGATCAGTCAGTGTTCAATATGCATATTTTCCTCTGAGCACATCCTTATTATGCACATAATCTTTCATAGAGATACCAAGAGAGGCTGATGTTTTCATGGCTGCTTTTCTTGGTACCTCATCATTACTTTACCACATAGGGCTTGCCAGCCAGGCCCATTGCACCTCCCATCTAGTGTGGTAGAGGCCACCTCCATTGACAGCCGACTCATAAGTACTCCAGGCCATGCTAGATGAGGTTTTTATTTTGGGTTAGGGGAAATGGTGGTGGAACTTTATAGTCATTTCTGAGCCATTTAAGTGTATATTACTTGAGTCAAGGAAAACAAAGGAGAAAGAGCTAGATCATTTTCCCAACTAAACAGTTATGCCACGAGAGAAATAATTTTCTTCTGCATTATTTGTATTATTTTAGTATGTTATGTATTAGTTTACTATAATGCTTTCAAATCCTTAATATTTTATTCCATAATTTTAGATTTTTTGCTTGCCCTAAGTCACTATAGTACTAAGAAAGGTCATTATCTCACTTCAGTAGGATAATGTTATTTACAAATATATGTTTAAACTGCTTTGTGCATCAATGTTCTCTCTAGCAACCAGCATACTATCATTATCTGCCTTTAAAATTGAACAACTCAGGGACTGCGAGATTAATTTTATGTATATAGAAGAAGGATCAGAGTGGTGAGATATTTAATTCCACATTATAATACAAGTATTTGTTAGTGATGAAGGACTTGGACTGAAGACACGGAGACTATGAAGCCTGGGTTCCATCACTGTACAAAACTGGGCCCTGCATTGCTCATGGCAAAGGTGGGTTCCCTCTGCAGGTGACTTCTGCTCCCCTTGATCATTGCTGGTGAGAAATTGATAACCAGAGCAGGAGAGCCAAGGTAGACTGATGTACAGAACCATTTGAAGAGGCCGAGAGAATTGGATTGCCAGTTCTGCTGACTGTTTCAGGCAAAATGACATCCTTTAATAGGTAAATGCAGAATGTCACTCTAAAATCTTAAAAAGGAATCCAAGTGCAGCAAATAACAACAACAACAACAACAACAACAACAACAAAAATAAACGACGGTCAATACTCAAATACTCTGTATGTGTAATCTATTCTTTTTTTTTTTTTTGGCATCACTGCCCTCAGGTGGTGGGAGTTGGAGGCCCAGCCTATGCTCCATGGAGCTGGAATCGAACCTCCATCCCAGTGGGCCACAGTCCTGCGCACAACCACTACGCCACCGGGGCTCAGCCAGTCTATTCATTTTATAAAGCAAAAAAAAACAAAAAAAAACCAGAAAATACAATCTGAGTTCCAAAATTGCTTACAAAATGGGTACCTCATTCAACTTTTAAAAACGAGCTCCTTGATCCATATGCATTTCATGCTTTTTAACTGTGTATGGAATATTCTTAATATCCATTGTTTTTCATGGATAACAATTGTCCTTAGCTTTTGGGAGGCATGTAGGGAGTGGACTTCCCTGGAGAATTAGTCAAGTTTTTTTTATTCACTTACAACTTCAGGCTAATCATAGTATCAGAAGGTCATGCAGGAACCCTTATCACTCAGCATAAAGTCCATTCTACACCCAATTAATTAACCAAATGAGTGTATAATATATTTGGCCATTTTTCTAAAAGCAGAAAAGGAGTAAGTCATGATTATCTACACATTATAAGTTGTTTTTAGAAGATGTTATATGAAGGATCTCATTGCTAAAGTTACATCTGACTTTAGCAATGAAATCCCTCACTCCAAATTCTTTTATGAGTCCAGATGGAATTTCTGATAATTGCTTTTATATAATTTCTGATATTGTTATAATCATTTTGAGTTATCTTCAAAAACTATTGATGTTGCTCAATAATTTCCATATTCTGTTAATCATTTTTCTTTGGAATGAATCTCTTCGAGTTGGTTGGCCAAGTAGCTGTCTTTCACATTTTCGTGCACGTGTATGTGTGTATATATATCCATATATATACACACACACATATATATGTATATATATATTTGGCATCAAGTTTATAAAATATCCCTCCTTTATGAAATTTTATTTTTCTGCTCCTGTTCAATAAAATATTTAAAATTATTACCTTATAGGCACTCTGAATTACTGAAATATGGTTTATATAATGTTAGGAAAATAGTTATGATAATTTATTTTTGTGTGATATAAATTATTACCAAAGCAATCATCTAAGTTCATATTTAATATGGAATAACAATTTTTGGAATTATTTTAATCTTTATTAAACAGTTAACCAAGAAAAAGGATCCAACTATTAAAAATTATAATATCCACTGTCATGATGCACATTATAATTTATAGAAGACCTATCCATCATTTCTGATCTTGCAAATCTTCACTTGAACAAAGTCTCATCTTACACTGTGGAGCCATTGGGGGGCGTGAACCATAGACCTTGCACAGAACAGAAGCTGCAAAGTGAACCCCCAGCATCATTCAAATCGAATCAAATTCACTGCCATGGAGTGGATCGTGGACTCACAGTGACTCTGTAGGTCATGGTAGAACTTCCCCTACGAGCTTTTGCGATTGTAACTTTCTGTGGGAGTAGAACGCCCAGTTTTCCTCCCACAGAGCAGCAGGTGGCTTGACCCTTGAACCTGGAACATTCACAGCCCGACTCGTGTCTACTCTTTACCACCAGGGCTCCTACAGCATCATCAGAGATTCGTCACATTGTTTAAGAATGTGCAATCGCTTAAAGATTCTCCAGTGACAGTCCCAAGGAAAATTCACATACTGTGACATTAGAAAACTCTTCATTCCTGGAGCTGAAATATTTTGGACCATTTGATGTTGATTCCCCTTTATCATTTTTGTAATGCAAAAAAGTCTTCTGTATCAATTCTTTCCTACCAGATCCCATATACTGTATCTCTAGGTCTTTAATATAGCAACTCTGATTATTTTAAGACTTTCTCCAATTTTATCATGTTTCATCAGGGAATGAATAAGGAGGAATAATCTATTAGTGGATTTAATTATCACAACACAATTACTTTTAAAAATCATTTTATTGGGGGCTTATACAACTCTTAGCACAATCTGTACATACATCTATTTTATGAAAAGCACATTTGTACCTTTGATGCCATCATCATTTCTTAAAGCATTTTCTTTCTACTTAAGTCCTTGGTATTGGCTCCTTCTTTTTCAACTACATGAGGGTTGTAGCATTAGGAAAGCTGAGAACCACAGATCTAGACAATGTCTCTGCCCTCCAGATTCTGGAAGTTGGTTCTACATTCTGGGATGGAAATTCTGCTCCCCTTTGGGAGTCCTCTTTCTTGTCGTAGACCTGACTGGTGAGTATCTCCTTTGCCTTGGTAGGCCCCATTCCTTCCTCACCGACATGGCAGCCCCGCTTCTTAGCTTTGAGTTGCAGTCACATTCCCTTATAACCACGGATAACATTTGATCTCTGTACATTTGCCTACTCTTATCTTCCAGGAAGTGAGGTCTTACAATATATGACGATTTGTGATTGACTTAGTTTACTCCACATGACTTCAAGCTCTAGTCATATATCATGTATAGTCAAATATCATATAGTATATCTTGTCATGTTACATCATGTATCAAGACTTCATTTTTCATCTGGCTACATAGTATTCCATTGCATTTCTTAATCATATTCTGTGACAGACATTAGAGAATTTCCTAGAGTGCTCTAAGTTTGCTTCTTTTAGAACCATTCCCCCCTCCCCAAGTATGGGACCAGAAACTATTGAGAGGAGGGGAAATGAAGCCGCAAACATATGTTACATCCCAGCAATAAGGAGGAAAACAAAATTTTAGATGATGGAATTTGGTGAATTTATAGTAATAATCAATGATTTACAACATTACTTGAATGTCACTTAACTATGACACTATTATGTTCTTGGCCTTCTTTGTCTTACTTTAGTCATCATATAATCCCTCTAAGATAAAGACACAAAAGGAGTACATGAGGTTCAGAAAGGACTAGGTGAATGGTTGATGCAGTTCTTTTACAATAAGCTGGCACTGAGATTTATGTGGTGAAGCCAAAACCTTATATTCAGAAGCTATAAAGAAATCAAATAATTCAGAATTCACTTATCATCAAGAATGCCCTTATGTATAGTTAGAATTAAGAAAAATTAACTCAATTTGGTGGTCCTTTTATATTTACTTCCTCCTCCTGCTCCTGATTGTAAACATATGCATATGCTTTTATTCTCCCCTATCTATAAATTATTTTGTGGTGGTATAAAAGTAAAAAAAAGTAGTATAAATAATTTTTCTCACTCCTTTATGGTATTCACTTGTCTAACTTGCTCATCTAAACTTTCTAAGTCTAATCGAATATGGATACTGTTAATCAAACTCTGCATATCCTCAATAGAATGAAACATTTCCATCTTAGCTTCACTTTTGCACCACCGTAATTGACTCTATTGTAGTAGGCATTTAGACTTAAAGAGAGAAAAATCAACCTTCATTCTTTTTGAAATGATTTTCTGAAATCACTTCATCTTCAGATTCTTTGCCTTTCTTCCTTAGATATACATATTATCTCAGTATGGATTATCAAACTATCTGTAGGAAACTTTTGATTATTTTTCTCTGGGATAATATCCCCTGATTTTCAATACACTGTGCTTTCTTACACAGAAATACACTTAGGCCACTCATCCATATTCAACCTTTAATGACCTCACTGCTACTTCCTGAATTAAGTTAAAATCCATTTGCTTGGGATACAGAGACTACTATGACCTATGCCAATGCACTTAAAAAAATTTTTTGCAAGAGGATACAATAGTGGAATTTGGCTTGAAGTGAAAAATAGGTCATACATTCCAAGGAGGTCTAATGTAGCATTTTTGCTGCAGGGGAGGTAAGCACACTTGCCCACATTCAGAACATAATACACCTTTTAAATTTTGTGATTGATGGAAATTTTTTGAGGATATATATATATTTTTAAAGAGCAGCTTCTGTACTATGATTGTCATATCTCTCACTCACCTTTCTCAACAGTATCTAACAAAAATAGACCCTACTGGGCCTTAGTAGGTTCTTTCTGGGTTTGAGTATGCTGCTTTATATTCAGAAATATGTGCAATTGAAATTAAACTACTGTTTTAAAATTGATTACAGTTGTATTTGCACCAGGGGATTTTCCAAGTGCTACAAACCAAGGCTTTATTTTTCCCTCCTCAAAAAATTGAGTTTTGAGCACATTTGGATCATACTGAAGCCTACTGATTGCTTTTTTTATATTAAATTTTATTCTTTACAGTAATGAAGAAAAACTGACTTCCAAAAACTTAGCATATAATTTAAAAAAAACTTTGTGTATGCTCTCATTTTAACAACATAACTTTCATTCTTACTAGTTAGAAACATGCTTACAATTAACATTGTATTTTTTTCTAATTATTAGCTTGAGATTAAATCAAATCACTTTACTGAATCACTATAGAAAATGTTAAAAACAAATACATATACAGGCATTACGATTTTATTATAGATAATATGTTATTACAGGTATGTAATGGCTGATCCATGTGTGATTGAATTTCAGTGTTTAGATCAATCAATTCAAAGTAAAATTTCTCTTTTAGAGAGCTGAAATTTGACAAAATGTTCTAGCTTTTAAAGAAATCTATGTAAATATCAGAGAATTACCTTATTTTCTCCATGTCAGAATCATTGCCATAGAAAATTGTCTTTCTGAAACTTCAAAAACAGATAAAATAGAAATAACCTTAATGTAGTAACTTAATCTGGTTTTCAGCATGGTTCACAATTGTCAACTACTGAATTTCAATTGTGCTTTAATTTTAAGTAATTTGCATGGAGTTAATTTCAAGTCCATTTATTCTATTTCCTGTACATTTAAAGTTAATGGGATTGACGTTGCCTAGGGTTTGCTCTGATTGCTTTTTAAGTGTGATATATGGTTAAAAAGAATATGTAATATTCATCTGTAAATAATATATTCTTGACCTCAGTGATCAGTTGACTACTGATATTGATGTCAATTAAAAGACTTAAACAATAAGACATCCAATTCCATCTGAGATGATAATTCCCTAAACTGTTGTTGTTGCTGTTAGGTATTGTTGAATATGTCTTGATTCACAGGAACCCTATGTAGCACAGCAAAAAGCACTGTCCAATCCTGTTACGTCCTCACAAGTATTGTTACATTAAGTCCATGGTTGCTGTTTCCTTGTCAGTTTAATTCTTTGACATTCTTTTTTTTTTTAATCCGCCTTTCTTTCTTACCAATTTATTATGCTCATGTGCAGTGACTGGAGATAGAACATTACCAGGCATTAATAGAATTATTTCACAAATTGAGCCTGTATAAAGTTGCATAAACTTGAGGGAAATGTCTGCCCACCTCATGGTGTAGAATCAAGGATTGATAAAATTCACAGTGCCTCCTGGGTGCGGTGCAAGCCAAATATATTTTATTGTCTCTTGATACATGATTTAAGTCCTTTCTTACCTATTTAAAGAACTTTGGTGGCATCATGGGTTATTCGTTGTGCTGGTAATTTTCAGGTCAGTAGTTTGAATCCCCAGTGCACTGCTGGAAAAAGATGAGGATTTCTGCCCCATACAGATATGTGGTCATGGAAATCTACAGTTGTACTACTCTCTTCCAAAGGGTCACAGTGAGTTGGAATCAGTTTAAGGGCAATACGTTTTTGTCCTACATATTTCATCTGCTACTCTGTTATTTGCCTACTATATTCATATTGTCTCTTTTATATCAGTATATATTTTTATTTATCTTTCTGGCTAATTGTTCATTCTTTTGTTAACAATACAGCCATATCTGTCTGCCACATTTTTTTCTATATATATGGTTAGGACATCAGCTTTTATTTTTTTTAAATAAATAAGAACCTGGCAAAGATTAGTATTGTTTTGTCGAATAGCTTATTTCAAGTGAAATGAACATTTGCTCAGGGGTCCAGGTAAACTGGCAGGTCAGGAAGTTTTTGAGGACTTCTCCATTCATCTCCTCCATTTCACTTTGGAGACTGGGAGAGAGAAGACACAGATCTGAACAACCAGAACACAGCTAAGGGGATACAGCTCAGATATGGATGAGGCTCCATCTCAGGTATAAATTCATTTACATGCTGGGATTGTCTGTGTGTGTGTGAGTGTTTATGGAACATCACTGTGGTGGTCATGTACTTGGGGTCAATTTCATGATTGGGAGTCTAGGGGTGGAGTCAAGCCTGTCAATCTGGAGATAGCTAATGGGACCTCTGTGTGGGCATGGCTTTCTCTGAGAATTCTGGGAAATCTCACAATATTTTCTGCATGGAGGTGAGAGACTATAGACTCAGTCTCTTGGAGTTAGTCTATCTACAAGACAAGATGGTAGCATGCTGGTAGATCCTGAGTCCTGGAACCTAGAAGAGCTGGAGGAGAAGCCACATGGGCTTACCCTGATGGAACCACACCTCTGGGGCTGGAGAAGCCCTGCCAGCACTGAGATGCTTCTACCACCAATGGGTACTGCTGATGGATCCTGAGCCCTGGAAATAAGGAGCCGTGGGGAGACCCCTGCCAGCACCAGGATGCTTCTACTGCTGCTGGACACACAAGACTCTGCACCCACTGACCTATGATTGTCCTGGTGCCATGGCACATGCTTCGTGAGTTGGAAGGAGACTTTATAGACTGGTGTTGGACATATGGGCTAATATCAGACTTATGACCTTACACTGGACTGAGTTGGGTTGCTTTCTTATTCTCAATGTTCCATTACTCTTGTATATAAAGATTTTCCTTAAATCCATGTGCATGTTTATGAATTTGTTTCTCTAGTCTACCCAGACTAACAAAATCACTAATGTAGAAATTATTTTAATTCTCTAGTTTGATTAGAAGAGATTACATTTTAATAACATCATCCAAGAAATAGAATCTTGAAGTATTATTTAAATTTTTTATTTTAAAATTTATATGGCTGGTTTGTGAATTCATGTGAACAATTATTTTGGATTCAACTTTTAAAAATATAAGGGGAGCATAAACATCAGAGTATACATTAGTTCAACAATTTTTATATGTACAATTCAGTTATACTGATTGCATTCTTCAATTTTTGCAATCATCTTTGCTTTCATTAATAAACTATTATACTACAATTGAGGTAAACGTATAATAATTTTTCATTTAAATGTTCAAGCATTGTTATCAATATGATTTCATACTTATAAATAACATGGTATCATATTCAAGGCATCTATCCTTAATTAATTAAGCTAAACTCTTGCTTAGTTTAATGATTGAGGACTTTATGGAGAGTTTCCATTATGGCTTAAGAGTATCACAGGGCATTGGTTTTAGGGGTTCATGTAGCTTTTATGAATGCAGAAAGTCTGAAGTCTGTGAGAATTTGAAATTTGGTTCCAATTTTATCCTTGTTAGTAAAGATCCTTCTACACACTGTTTTTTTGTCAAAAGCCCTAGAAATTTAGCCAGGAACTACCCAGTTCTTCTTGTTTTGTGGTAAATGAGCAGTCTTCATAGAGACGCTAAAAATGCATTTTCGTTTCTCTGCCATGTCATGGCTCTCATTCTTCCCTCGCTACTCCAGCTATATTCAGATCATGATTGTCTGTGGGGTGACCACACAAGCTTTTAAAACCCCAGACACTATGCAATTGACAAGGAGGTAAAACAGAAAATCTAAAAGCATTATTAGATTGAGATGGTCCAACGAAACCACTTCCCCAAATCTCCAAAACAGGAAAACAAATCCCAGGAGGTGCTTGTGATGTCCATCGACAGCCTCTGCCCGTGCCCATTTTAATCATTGTTATTGTGGAAATATATGTATGAGCGGGCTTCAAAAAGTTCCTGGGAAAATGGAATCTAAAGGTAATGCAGTTAGTCCACAATTTGTATAATGTGTTGTTAGGTGTGTATGAGTCAATTCGGACTCAGATTTACCTGAAATGCAAGAGAACGAAACACTGCCTGGTCCTGTGCTGTCCCCACAATTGTTGTGTTCGAGTCCATTTTTGCAACCACTGTGTCCATACATCTTGTCAAGGGACTTCTTTTCCTCTACTGGCTTTTTACCCATCATGAATGTAAAGTAGTGTTCACAATTCAACCTTTCTTCGCATGTAGAGTTTGGTGATATCAATTGAGTTAATGACATTTTGCAAAATATTATAATTTTAGATACTAGACGTTTCGGTAAGAGTAGGAGCACATTCTGAATTCCCTTCAACTTTTCTCTGAAGCACACACTTTTCTGAGTATGTATGTGTATGTGTGTGTAGAGGTTCATGCATTTGGACTTACATTCACATAGCTATTTAGTTATTTCATTTCTTTCTGCATTTCCTCTTGCTTTTATCACTGCCCTTTCTACTCACTGATTCTCACTGACGTCATAGAAAATCTTAATACCCAAAGCTTGAGAGTGGACCTTGAGGATCAGCTTAGCGGCTCGTGAATAGAATGTTGCTCTTTCTCTTGGATGTTGTTGAGTAGGTTCCAACCAATTCCTACTCTGTGCACAACAGAATGACACACTGTCCAGTCCTTTCTTACTCTCAACTGCCTATGCCTAAGCCCATTTTTGAAAATGCAGCCACTGTGTCATCTCATCTTATTGACAGCCTTCCTATTTTAGGCTCCCTCTCCTTTATCAAGCTCAACGGTCTTCTTGACGGACTGGTCTTTCGTGCAACATGTCCAAAGTGGGGGAGACAAAGTCTCATCAGCCTTACCTTTCAGGAGCACTGGCCATACTTCTTCCAAGACAGATTGGTTTATTCTTTTAGCTATACATGGCATTTTCAATATTCTTCTCCAGAATCACAAATCAAATGCACCTGTTTTTCTTTGTATCCTTATTCTTTAATAAGGCATGAATATTTTTTAGATTCTGAATTTATAGAGCATCAGAGAATATAAACCTAGATGCAAGTGCATCTGGTCTCTTAATGCAAATAGATACGGTGTTGAGCTTAGATGGTTGACTGAAAGTCTAAGGGAAGCAAAGGATAAGGGGGTCTAATGCAGCAACTGCAGAGATCCTGGGTGGCTGAAGAGCTAAACACTTAGCTGCGAGATGAAAGGCTAACACAGCTTTGCTCAGAGTTGGAACCCAGGACTGAACATTGAATCCTATAAAGCACAGCTCTAATGTGTGCATGACGGCACCTCCAAGAGTCTGCATCGACTCCCTTGGAGCTAATAATACAAACAAGGCAGTGTCGGTACTTGGAAAACACCAACAAAAATCAAAGTACCAGTAGATGTTATTTGAAGGTGATATGTAATGTCATCAGGGCTGCTTTGTGTGTGCTTAGAGGAAAAGCATGGCACTTAGATAAGGAAAGGCGGAAGTCACTGGTAGAGAGGTGACACTGCTCGCAGAAAGACATCCTAGAGCAGGCTCACCTGGCCTGCTGCAGTGGACCTGGTTCATTTGCCTTTCTGGCAGGTGGTACTCCAGCTTTAACCATCAAGGGTCTTTCACATTTCGATTGGATTTGGAAGACAGCATTTGCTTGAAATGATGCCATGAGAGTCCTATCAGACTAGTCAGTTTCAGTGGCTATTCCTATTCTTCCGATCTGTATCTGAGATTCCCCATGCAATTTGTATTCTCATCAGGGTGGATGCCCTGCCAAAGACAGCACCTGTGCCTGTCGCTCTGAGAAGGCAGGGGTCTGCTGTGCTTGATGGTCTCCTCAAGTCAGCACTCTCAAATTTAACGTGTTAGAATGACAAGGAAGTGCAATAAAGGAAAAGAGGTAAAAAAACTAGATTTCACTTGAGGCTGAATTCAGCTGCCGATGCGGAGGTGGTGATATGCAGATACGCAAGCTTTGAAGCTGTGCAAGGCACAGAACGGTTTCCTCCCCCAAAGCTCCATGGTTACCGTCTATAAAAATAATGAGCAGAGGAAAATGAGAGGGCTGGGGTTTGATCATATTTTTTCTTGACATTTTGTGTTATCTAGCTATCTGATAAACAAAATGAGAAGACCCTTCATCTTCCTTTATCTTACATTTTGACAAAATCAAAAGTCAAAAGCAAATGATACATTTCTCCTTAAATGCTCATTGCTAAACACACAAGCATGTTTGTGTTCCCTTCCTCCCACAGACACCATGAATCTTACGCTTAACAGAACGTTGTAAAATATCAAGCTAGGCTCAAACCGACTGCTGAGCTGTGATCAGAATGCAGTGGTGATTTTGTGTCTTTCACCCAAGAGTCTTTGGGTTATTATCACTGGATAGAGATGAAACTGCTTAGCTTCCTGTATCCAGCTGTGGCCATTGATTCACTCCTTGAATCTGATGGAGTTAAGCACAATGCGAAAGATGACTTAATGAGTCTTAAATATGTAGTTATTTAAGGCTTTCTGGTTTTCTTTCCAGAAGAAGTCTCCGCTGATATATGCTTGTTTTCCCCCGTTACTTTCCAAAATGTTTCCTATTAGACATGAGGGGTTTTGTGAGCCGAGCTACAAGGAATGCAGTGCACACTAGCTGTTTTGATCTAGTGGTGAGAAATTAAGTGCACAGACTCAGTTCAGTTTTACTAATAGACCTGGTATTTGCTTAATGATGAAAGGGCAAAAGGCATCATTCACAATTGAATATAAGCCATATATTGGCTTATATTAACATATTGGCATTCTTAACAAGTATGAAACCTAGAACAGTTAGAAGATTATGTCCTTGTGACAGAAGATAAACACCCATCTCTTTTGAAGCAGGAAAGTATGAAATGTCAAGGTTTGATTTTGGTATGTGTTTAGAAGGTGTCAGAATGTAGCCTCTTGGGTCCTTTTGATGTATCTTAAAATAGGGACTTGAAGTGAATATTCAATAACAATCAGCACAACACACATGGCTGTGGATAAAATACATGTAGGAGTTATGCAGCTACACATTTAAAAATATGCTTCTTTTCTATAACATGGAGAAACCCACTATTTTTGAGCTATCCCTTTCCCAATCCCCCCAGTAGTTACTCATGTAAAGAATCTTTATTTCATCCACCAGAGATTGATATTCAGAAAGCAAATCTAACTGATAACCCTAAACCAAATTCCCTACCATCCAGTCGATGCTGGCTCCGAGTGTGCCAGGGGACAGAGGAGAACGGCCCTGGAGGGTCCTGAGAGACTCTTTCAGGGTGGTTGAGAGCCACGTCTTGTGCTCAGGGAGAGGCTGGGGCTGGCCAACTGCAGACTTGTTGCAGAGCAGCCACCAGGGCTTCTTTCATCTGCATGAAAGATGCTGGTTGTGCCCGTGTGCTGTTGCTTCCAGCCTCTCTCGAGCAAACATGTGCTAGTAGGCTTCACTGCTGTCAAGTGGATTCCGACTCAGAACAACCTTGAAGGACAAAAGAAAACGGCTCTGTGGAGTTGGGCTCCTGTGCCTCTTTAGAGAACAATAAAACTCCACCTTTCTCTCTTGGATCAAATGGTGGATTTGCGTGGCTGACCTTAGGGTTAGCGGTCCAGCTCCTAATCCACTATGCCACCAGTACGTATTTACTTATTTACAATTTATGAATCAAAGGAACATGTCTGTGTATTGATGACAAGATGACTGGAACCAATAAACTCTCATAAATAATATTAAAAAAAAAACCCTCCATGCCATAGAACCAGTGCTGACTGACAGTGATCCCCTGTGGGTTTCTGAGACTTGAACTGTGCAAGGGCATAGGTGTGGCTTTCTTCCAGGAGATGCTGGTTGTTTAGAACTGGTGACCATGCAGATCGCAGGCCAACTTGTAACTATCGCACTACCAGAACTCCTTGCGAGCGGTCATAGACTCAATACGCGTCCGTTGGAAGACACACTGAGAACCCTGGTGGTGTGGTGAGTTACAAACCTTTGATAGCAAATCAACAGAGCAGCAGTTGGACACCAGCTGCTTCACAAGCCAAAGAAAAGCTTTCTGCTCCCGTGAAGATTTCCAAGATTAGAAACGCACCAGGGCAGTTCTGCGGCACTCTATTGCATCTCATCCGCAATGTCTATTGAGGTGAGGGAGTGTGTGTATTGGTTTACAAAGCGAGAAGGGATATAGCAGGTAATTAGTCCACCTCGCAGTCCAGACGACTCAGTTCAACTCACTTTCCTGAACAGTTAAGTTTCTTCAACTCACGTAGGCTGCTGATGCAAGGTTAAGGTAGCAAACAGCAGGATCAGCTCAAAGGAACCAGAGTGGAGCAGCAAAAGGATCTCAAGCGGGGCTACATGTTGCATCAGCCAGGAGCTCAAGCAACATATGCCTTAGCAGCTCAGGGAAGCAGGTTTCTCAGGAGCTCAAGCTCCAGTGACAGGATTCACAGGTAGTGCGGCACACTGGTCTGAGCACCTGAGAGAAAGAGGGCCAGGACTCCGGCTGTGCAAAGTGCTTATCTCTGCTGCCCTCCAATCAAGCTGCACCCGACAAAACTCTGCCCACATCTTCATACGGACGTCTACTTGGCACAATCAACCTATGACAGTGAGTGGGTGAGTACGTGGGGGAGTGAATGAGTGAGTGAGTGGGTGAGTGAAGGACTGAATGAGTGACTTAGTAGCTGGGTGGGTGCTATAGGCAATGTTTCATTAAACCGTGACATTGCTAAGTGTATGCTAGGATGTAAACCACAATAGGTGACAGTGTTAAAATGGCTGCCTATGAAAAGTTTTGCTGTGTCAGGAGAAATTTGTTCTTTATAAAAGCCTACTTTTAATTGGTTATAAGGACAAAAAGTGGATTTTTTTGTTTTTTATTTTTTTTGGCAAGCCCAGCTTACATGTATCAATATCTATCTATCTATCTATCTATCTATCTATCTATCTATCTATCTATCTATCAATCATCTCTCTCTATCTATCTATCTCTATCTCTATCTCTCTCTCTCTCTCTCTATATATATATATACAAGGCTGAAACCGTGTTAATTTATCTTGGACCTTTCAGTGTGCTGCTTTCAGAGCTATCATCACTACCCAATTACAGTGCTCGCTCAGATCACATGGTTTCACCTGTATAGACAAAGAATATGCTAATGTTCCTATTTCTGCTGGTGTTTATGTAGTTTCAGCTTTTGTCATATGTTCTTGTATTTTAGCTACAATACTGAGACAAGTCATATCTATATGCAAACCTAAATCAGTAAAATTTTCACAAATAATATAGTAATTCAAGATATAGAAGAAAAAAGCCTCAGTTAATAATAATGTTGTCACTTAAATATAACAAATATAAATAATATATGTAAACATTTATCATACAACATTGCGTTCATAAATATTACATGCAAAAACTTTGTAGATATATTTATCATTTATTTTTTCTATGATTACTGCTGATAATAAACCTTACTGAACTTATTTTGTGGTCTGATTTTGGAGAAGATCCATGGGTAGATGGCACCATGAATTATCAGCCTACATGACACCAACCATTATGATACCACTGTTATCACAGAAGTTAGATGATCGCAAATCTTTAATTTGAAGACTAACTGGTGAGTTTTTTAGATAATTGATGGCAAATGAGAAAGCAAACAGAAAGTTGGGACGTTTTAGTGATATTTGTTCACTTATTCAGCATACATTGAATATCATCATGTATCTGATATACTTTGTAGATTTAATGAGATCAAAACACATCATTCCAACCATCAAGGTACTTTTAAAATTTTGAGGAGATAATAAAAAATGGGCAAATTTTACAGTGATACATATATAGGCAGCCTGGGTTTACTAACATTCAAATTATGAAAACCATTTAAGAATGATTTCTAGTTATTAACCAGCCCCCATAAAATTTATTATATTTTAAATCTGAGATATTAAAAGGGTCCAAAATAGCATTGGGCATTGTCATTCACCATACATCAACATCGTATCAGGTCCAGAAGTTATGCTCCACTCTTGACTCTTGCTGATAATGAGATTCCTTTGTCTTTTCAGGGGTTCATGATACACAGCAGGATGGCAACCCAGGGACTTTTGTATGCAATTAGTCAAAGGTGACTAATCCTATCAGTATCTTCCCCCACCCTATTACTAGACACATGCAATGATGACTGTTTAGTGAGAGTTAGAGTCTTTGACTAGGGATCATTTACTGCCCTTGCAAGGACCTTTCCCTTCTTTGCTGGCCATCCACTTTGGTAAGCATGGAATCCTTCTCCAGGAACTGGCCTCTTCTGGTAACATATACACAGTATATATAAGTCAATCATCCTCCTTTCTATTCAGCTTTCTGACTGGTCTACTTCTCAGAAAGATGCGTTAGTTCTTTTGACAGTTGCTAGTACTTTCAATATTCTTTGCAAGCACCACAATTCAAACACATCATTATTTCTTGGTTTTCCTTATTCAATGTCCAACTTTTATCTGCATATTAGGTAATTAAAAATACCATGACTTGGGTCAGATAGATCTTAATCCGCAAAGTACCATCTTTGCTTTTTAAAATTTAAAATAGGTTTTGTGCAGCATATTTATAAATGCAATGTGTACTTGATCTCTTGACTGCTGCTTTTATCAGCATTGATTTGGGATACAGGCAAGATGATATCCTTGGCAGCTTCAATATTTTTCACTATTTATCATGATGCTATCTAATGGTTCAGGTGTAAGGATTTCTGTTTTCTGCATATTGAGTGTAATCCATAATGAAGGGTACAATCATTGATCTCCATCAGCAAGTGCTTCAAGTCCTCCTCATTTTCAGCATGCTAAGTTGTGTCATCGACATTAGCAAGTTATTCCTAAGCCTTCCTCCAATCCTGATGCCACATTCTTTATATAACCCATTTTCTCTGATTATCTCTACAGCATACAGATTGAATATGCATGATGAGAGGCTACCACCCAGATGCAAACCTGTCCTGACTTACCCCAGGCAAGATTACCTTGATTTGTTTGTACAACTGTCACTGATCGATGTACAAATTATTCATAAGCACAAAAATGCTCTAGAATTTCTATTAATCTCAAAACTACCCATACTTTGCTGTTATCCACATAGTCAAATGCCTTTGCATAGTCAACAAAGCACAAAAGTCAACATTGTTTTGCTATTCTTTACTTTCAGCCAAGATGCATCTGACCTCAGCAATGCTATCTGTGTTCTACATCTTCTTCCAAAGCTTTCTAAAACTCTGGCACCTTCTTGTCATTGCAGTGCTACAATAGTTGATCTTCAGAAAAAATTTACTTGCATGTATTATCAGTGATGTTGTTCTACAGTTTGACATTCTGTTGGCCACTTTTTCTGGAATATGTATGATATGGCTCTCTTCCATTCAATTGGCCAGGCAGCAGTCTTCCAAATTTCATGGCATAGACAATTTAGTGAGACTTTCCAAAGCTCCATCAACTTGTTGTAATCTTTTAATCAGTGTTACTTTGGTTCATGGAAACTGGTTTTAGGGTAATGCTTTAAGTGAAGATTGAATTTATTACCTCTTTATCAATGGTTCTTGCTCAGATCTTTTCTCTTTAATGGTTGAATGTCTACCAGCTCTTTTTGATACAGTGACTGCATCTCTTTCCATCTTTAGATGCTTTCTGAATCATTCAATATTTTGCTCATAGGTCTCCTAATATTGCTAATCAGGTGTTGATTTTTTTTAGTTCTTTCAGTTTAACATATACTAAGTATGGTTTTCCATTTTGGTTTTCTGCCGATAGGTCTTTGCACATTTCATTACAATATTTTACTTTTTCTTCTAGAGCTACCTTTTGAAAATTTCTGTACAGCTTTTTGTCCTCAGCATTTATTCCTTTTGCCTTCATTACTTTAGGATGAAGAGAAAATTTCAGTCTCTTCTGACATGCACTTTGATCTTTTCTTTCTGTCCTGTCTTTTTCATGACCTTTTGTTTCTTTTCATTTATGATTTTCTTAATGTTGTCCTACAGCTCATCAAGTGTTATGTCATTAATGTTCAATGAATCTAATTTTCTTGGGGGGGATGTTCTTGAAAATTCAAGTGGAATAGACTCAAGGTCATAATTTGCCTATGGCAGATTGTTTCAATTTTCCTCAGGTTCAACCTGAAGTCACCTCTGAGCAGCTGGTGGTCTTGTCATCAGTTCTCCAGCCTGGTTTTAGTTGCTGATGCTGAACTTCTCCACCATCTCTTCCCATAAATTTAGTCAATTTGATGTCTGTGTCTTCCAACTGGATGAGTCCAGGCGTATAGTTGATATTTGTACTTGGACAAAAGGTATCTTTGATAAAAAGTCATTGGTCTCACAAAATCTATCATGTGATCACAAGTTTAGTTTCTATAACCAAAACCATATATCAAGCTACTATCTTTTAGTTTCTAAGTTTTGCATTCCAATCACCAATAATTATCAATGCACCTTGATTTCATATTTGATCAATTTCACAATGAAGCTGTTGGTAAAATTCTTGAAATTCTTTATTACTATTTTTAGTGGCTGGTACATAAATTTGAATAATAATTGCAGTGACTGGATTTCCTTGTATTAGGATAGACGTTATCCTATCACAAACTGCATTGTACTTCAAGACAGATCTTGAAATGTCCATTTTGATGATGAATGCAATGCCATTCCTTTGGAATTTTTCACTCCCAGCATTAAAACATGGTTTGCTGATACAAAATGCACAATGTCAATCCAGTAAAAGGACATTAAAGCCTAGAATATAAATATTTATGGATTTTATTTCACTGCTTAGAACTTCCAATTTTCCTAGATTCATACTTCATGCTCTCGATGAATATTCATTGATGTTTTCAGCTATTTCTTCTCATTTTGATTCATCCCTTATCAACAATTAAAGGTCTGGAAGGCTTGACTCCACCCACACTATTAAGGTCCACTCTCCTTTGAAAAAACTGCTCTTCCTAAAACATATTTTGAGTGTCTTCCAACCTGCAGGGTTCACTCTCTGGCACTGTCTCCCACAGTGTTCTGCACCCATTCATGAGGTTTCCAGAAACTGACAAAGTTTCCATGTTACCAGTAACGTTTTCAGTGGTTAATTCCTCAGAAGTTGGCAACCTAACCTTTATATATAACCTGTCCTTCCCCTGGAAGCCCTCATGAAACCTGTTCCTTTTGAATCAACCTGCTGGTCTTTTAAAGACCAGGAACACACATTCCAGCATCACATGAACACATAGCCACCACTGTACGACAACTGTCAGAGAAGCAGTGGGAAATTGAAAAACGTGTTAGGTTTACAATAGTGTAGGCCTTATTAACATAGCCATAAGAAAAGAGATTCTAATTTAGGAATTTTTCAGATCAATAGCTTATAGAGAAGACTTCATTGTGAAACTCTGAAATCCAGGCTGATTGTCTTCTTTGATCATGGTATTTCTGTTGACTCAGGTGGTCATGCTTTTCTAGATACTATTCAGATGTGTGGAAGTAGTTCTAATAGAAAAAACAGTTGCAGAGTATAGTACCAAGGTTTCAATTTCAAGCCCTCAAAATTATGTCTCCCTATTCTTAAATACCTTATATTTTAAAGATAGAATTCTTTGGTAACTAATTGAAAGAGTCAGATGGTAAAAAGAAATTTTGTATAATATATGAAGATTTTTGTGTAACATTGGATTATTCTGTCTTGTGGAGAATTCCTAGATATGCTAGTTTGTGGAGAGTTTACAAGATCCATTCTATACCTTTGTCCCTCTAAGTATGTGGAAGATGTTGACCTCATTAGGCTCCATTACACATCCTTTTCCATCAGTTGCTTCAGTCAATAAGGAGCAGAAAGACATTAGAAACTAGGACAAAAAGAGAAGCCAACATGGTTGGTTTACTTTTTCTCCATTTTTAGTGGCATCTCTCCAAGCAGCTGCAGCAACTCTGTGACTTCACCTCCTGTCATTAAATTCCACTATCATTTCCTTTTCTTTCTGATGACTCTTGTCCTAGACTCCGTAGTCCTTTGTTGTCACTATAGCTTGGGACCATACCAGCTTCCTACTCTTATTAATCTCAAAGATGATGTATGGTCACTGTTTGGCTTCAAGGATCATTGATCGCCTATGCAACCTATTCCTTGGATTAGCTTCTTTCTGAAATAAATACTTAGAGCAGTTTTGTTTTCCATGTTAGGCTCTGACAAATTAGCAAGTAAGTTCTTTAAGAACTTGGGTGGATCATCTTGATTAAACATTTTCAGTAAATGGAATCATTACATTTGAGACACTTTCAAATGAAAGATGACACTCCACAGAAGAGGATATCTAGGCAATTTAAAAAACAAA
Organism: Nesogale talazaci; assembly: GCA_004026705.1. Lineage (NCBI taxonomy): Eukaryota > Metazoa > Chordata > Mammalia > Afrosoricida > Tenrecidae > Nesogale > Nesogale talazaci. The sequence continues at coordinate 39,766 of PVJH01011950.1, read as the reverse complement.
CAAGCAAAATAACCGAAACAACTTGTAAAAATTTAACTCTTTTTCTTTGACAAAATGTAAATTGGCCTTCAATAATAAATAGTATAGCAAGTGTCTTTATCCATTTTGTGACCTATATTTCTACAATTGTACCCTGTTTCTACCTAAAACCCATGGAGAGAGGTCTTTGGGTGCTCATGTAAGTCGTGTTATTTTGCACAGCAAAAAATAGAAACAGAATATTAGCATTCCTTGATGCTTACCTTCCCGACACAATCACTGAAGACAAATGTGTGCACAAGCAAAAGTGGTGAAGAAAGCTGATGGTGCCCAGCTATCAAAGATAAAGCATCTGGGGTCTTAAAGGCTTGAAAGTAAACAAGTGGCTATATAGCTCAGAAGTAACAAATTCCACATGGATGAAGCACACCAGCCTGTGTGACCCTGAGGCTGGTCACAGGGATCAGGTCAAAGGGATCAGGTATCAGGCATTAAGGAAGTAAAAATTATATCATTATAAATGAGGGGGTGTACAGATTGGGGACCCAAAGTCCATCTGCAAGAGAAGTGACATTGCCTTACAAATGGGATTGGGGAAGAGACGAACCAGTCAGGGTACAGTGTAGCAACGATGAAATATGCAACTTTCTTCTAGTTCTTAAATGCTTCCTCCCTTCCACTATCATAATCTAAATTCTACCTTACAAATTCAGTTAGACCAGGGGATGTACATTGATATAGATAGGAACTGGAGACATAGAGAATCCAGGATAGATGATTCCTTTAGAACCAGTAGGGAGAGTGGTGATATTGGACTAATGGAGGGAAGGTGGAGTAGAAAGGGGGAATTGTTTATAAAGATCTTCATATAACCTCCTCCCTGAAGTACAAACAATAGGGAAGTGGTGAAGGGAGACATCGAATGGTGTTCTATATGACAAAATAATAATAATTTATAAATTATCAAGGGTTCATGAGGAGGGGGCAGTGGAGAGGGAGTGGAAAAAGGAGGAGCTAATACCAAGGGCTTATCTAGAAAGAAAATGCTTTGAGAGTGAAGATGATGGCAATAAATTTACAAATGTGCTTTGCATACAATGGATGTATGTGTGGATTGTGATGGGAGATGTATGAGTCCCCAATATAATGATTAAAAAAAAAGAAAATAGAAAAAGAACCCTTAAAATTAAAGTTTACATACATATTAAGTAGAAATATTCTAACACCACATTCCAGGGTATGAGATTAGGGTAGAGTGTGGATTGTGAACAGAACTCTAAGGAAGACTTTTGAGTAGTTGTATAAAGTCTTAGAAAGCTTTCATGATGGCCAAGATTTCCGTCCCTCATAGGTACCTGGGGAACACACAGGACTCTTCCAGCATGTGGGATCTTAGAAGGAGAGATTTCAGGATGTATATAAATTTTGAACTAGGCAGATAGCTTTATCTTACATCCTTGATGAGTTTGAATTACAGGTCACATGTTTAGCCATCCAACATTACCTGGAAGTGCTACCAAAGTTCCTTTTATTAAAAAAAGACAATTTAAATACAGAAGCAAAGGTCTGGAAATCTGCTTCCACTGAGATTACAGGGAAGAAGCTTCATAAAGCAGTCCAACTTTTCACCTTGATAACATCATTCGGTTGTTACTGTTATTGTTAAAATCCATCCTGTCAACTCTGACTCATAGTGACTCTCCATACAACAGAACAAAATGCTGCCCACTCTTGTCCATCTTCACAATTGTTGCTAGGTTGAAGCCCAGTGTCACAGACTCTGTGTCAGTCCATCTTGTGAAGGGCCTTCCCATTGTTCCTGACACTCTGTTTTATCAAGTTCTTTTTGCCAATTAATTCAAAGCTATTCTTCTTAATCCAAGTAAAAAATCAATCCAATTTATGTTATCCTTGACAACTTTAATCTTTTCTTCCTTTATTATGATGTTCCTTATTGGTTGAGTTGTGACGACTTTTAAAATTACTTCTTTCTTATAAAGTATAATAAAAATTGAAAATTGTAGGCTTTAGTTGTCTTCAGTAAATCCTTCAAGTTCTTTTCACTTTCAGAATGCAAGATTGGGTCATCTGCAGATCACTGTTTGCTAATGATGTCACATTTGTCTTCATATAGTCCATCTTCTCGGATTATTTTGCTCAGCCGACAGTCTGAAGCCAGATGATGACGGGTGCATCTTCATGTACATTTTCCCTAATTTTAAGCCATGCATCTAATTCTGTTAAAATGACTGCCTTTTTATATATGTACAAATGTCATTTGAGTACAATTCAGTGATCCTGAATTCTCATTCTTTTCAATGTAATGAATAATTTTTTATTATTCAAAATAGTGAATATTTTTGCAATACGATAAAAGGCAAATGTTTTCGCTGATATTCTCTGCTTTAGTCAAGATCACTGATATCAGCAATGATGTCTCCTGTATTATGATCTTTTCTGTATCAAGCTTGAATTTCTGGCAATTTCCCATGTATGTGCTATTACTACCACTTTTAACTGTACAAAATTTGTTATAATCTTAATAATGTTGTGTAAAGATTTTCACATTCTATGGGATTATCTTTCTTTGGAATGCACATGTATAAGAGTTCTTAGAATTGGTTGGCCAGAAAACTGCTGTAGTAAGCTGCAATACACTATTATTGGCCTAAAATACAAAGCTTGGTGATCTTTTCAAGTTTTGCATTTTAATCAATCAAGCATCTTGATTGTAGGTTTGATCTATTTGACTGGAAAAATGGGTAGGTAGAATTTAAGACTTGTGAGAAGGAAAGTAATGGGAAAAAAAGTCAAACTAAAGATCTAGAATTCACAAAAATGGGGGAAGGGTTAGAGTTAGGGATAGTAAAGTAAATTGAATGAAATAAGAGACTGCTTGGAATCAATTTTAAGGATTTTGATTATTGAATTCATATTAACAAGAAAAAATTGTTTTTGCAATGAGATTTTTGTAGGAGTTTGCTGCAATTATAGGAGTGACCAATTTACACCCTTGGTTTTGTTTCTGTTTTTAACTGGTTGAGGGTTTCCCACACAAGCGCCTTTATTTTCTTATACCTCAGGATCATCACATATACAGCTCACAATCTGACATGGGCAAAAGCCATGGTGACACTTTCCATTCTGTGTGTTGATCTCTTTTCTTGGCAATACAGCAGAATCACAGCTTGCTATATTATGAATCATAGCCTTGCCTTTTCATTTTATTCTTTATTTAGTAGTACAATTATCTAAATGAGCTTTGAAATTATATGAGCTGAAGCTTCAGACTAGTCCCTGACTTCTATTTCAAAGCTTACATATTTCTTAAAAAGAAAAATACATTTAAATACATTTAATTACATTTAAAGTCTGCAACACCTTCCTTTAAGGGGAACTATCAAGAATGAGCATTTGTCACTTTTTTCATTTTCAATGATTTTATTGGGGGTTCTAACAGGTCTTATAACATTCAATACATCCGCTGTATCAAGCATATTTGTACACATGTTGCCATCTTCATTTCCAAACATTTTCTACTTGAACCCTTACTATAAGCTCCTCTTTCCCCTTCCCCCTTTTTTGTTAGTAATTTTATTGAGGACTCATACAGCTCCCATCACGATCCATACATTCATCAATTGTAGGCAAGCCACATTTGCACATTTGTTGCCATCATCACTCTCAAAACATTTTCCCTCCACTTTGGGCTCTATTACCAGCTCCCCATATTTCCATTCTCTTTTCTCCCCCCTCCCCCATGAACTCTTAATAATTTACAAATTGTTATAACTTTTTCCTATCATACACTGTCCAATGTGTCCCTTCACTCATGCTCCTGTTGTCCATGCTCCAGATAGGAGGTTATATGCAGATTCCTGAAATTGGTTCCCCCTTTCTATTCTACCATCTCTCCACTCTCCCAGTGTCACCACTCTCACCACTACTCCTGAGGGATCATCTATCCTAAATTCCCCATGTTTCCGACTCCAGTGTACATTCCCTGTTCTACCTGGATTATCATTTTAAAAGGATTTATGAAGAAGGAGGATTTAAAGTTAAAGGTATTAAAAATCATACATCCAACATGATGGGTTTTTGTGTGTAAAATATACACCCTCCCAAGGAATAGCCACTGCCTTACAGTGTTTTTCCCCTGTATAAGATTTTGTATTTGTTTCATGGATTTTTCAGTGATTTCTCACTAAAACCCATGCAGAAACACTCCTGTATTTGACAAGTTGAGTATACTGCAGTGATGAATGCATACCTTGGGGAACTGTATGACCTCACAGTAACAAGGTATTAGAAAATTTACAGGACTTGAACCTCTGGGACATGATTTTAGGAAGTTTGAAGTAAGTGAGATATTTCTCAGAAATATGTACTGTCTGAAGGTAGAGGTGATTATATTACTGATGCATCTTATCTAAAATAATGAAATACTATAACAAAGCTAATTCATCAGTACATAACAACCACTTGTATTAGCCAGAATGGGGGCTATTTGGTTATGCTTGTGGTTCAGATAATTCTTTAAATTTACCTCTGTTCAACCTAAACTCAGAGTCGTCTTGTTCTTGTCTTGGTTCACAGTGGTCCAAGAGAGCACATGTGGTGTAGTGGTTACAAGTTGCATTGCAATACAAAAGGTCAACAGTTTGAAACCACCAGTAGCTCCATGGGAGAAAGAGGGAGCTCTCTACTCTCATAAAGAATTATCCTTGTGGAAACTCATGGGGGTCAGTTCTACCCTGTCCCAAAAAGTCACGATGAGCCAGCATCGATTTGATGACAGTGAGTTTGAGTTTGGGAAGTTCAACTTGAAATTGAAGAGAACTAAACCAAGGACATGAGCGCCAAAATAACACTTTGTACCCATGGATGTACAGAACACCTCAAACACCTCAAACACTAATGACCAAAGACCCGATGAGCTGGGAGGAGCAACATCAATGAAAAATAACATACAAGATCATGTAAAATATAGAAAACAAAGAAAATACTAAAATGGCTATCAGAAGAGAATCAAAAACTTGCTTTTAGACCACAGAGTATTTTAATCAAGTGCAATTTCTCAAAGAGGAATTGAGAGCTGAATGATGGGTGAACATGATAGGGGAACAGAAGCAAGTTGAAAGGAAACAGAGGAAAGAAATAGGAGGCACAAGTTATCTATAAAGTTATAGTTATAAGCGTGTATACATTTAAATATGTTACTATGCATATAGTATATATTTAAATATACTAATATATAATAAAGTGGATAGAAACCAATGTACTTTTTTGCGGGAAGCATCACTGCCCTCTGGTGGGAGTGGGAGGTCCAGCCTTGCTCCTGGAGAGTGGATGCTGGATTTGAACCACCAAACCAGTGGGTCGCTGTATTAGTCTGGGTAGGCTAGAGGAACAAGTTTCATAGACACGCATATAGATATAGAGAAAAGGTTTATATACAAGAGGAACAGGACATTGAGCCCAGTCTAGTTCAAAGTCACAAGTCCGATACTAACCCATATGCCTGAAATCAGTCTATAAAATCTCCCTGCGACTCACAAAGTCACAGGTCAGTGGGTGCAGAATTCCGGCACTGGCAGAGATCGCCACATGGCTCCTTGCTTCCAGGGTTCAGGGTCCATCAATAGCAACTCATCGCTGGCAGAGGTCTCCATGTGGCTGCCCCAGCTTCAGAGGTCTGGCTCCATCAGGGCAAAGCCATGTGGTCTCTCCGCTGGCTCCTCAAGTGTGACGGACACTGCCATCTTTTCTTGTCTGTGATTCATCCTGTCTGAGACTAACTCCCAACAACTGGGGAAGATAGCTTCTCATCTTCACGAGGGAAATATTGTGAGATTTCCCAGAAGTCTCAGGAGAAAGCCATGCCCACATAAAGGCCTCATTGGCTACTTAATGGCTATCGCCAGATGAATAGGGTAGACTCCACCCCTGAATTTCAATCATAAAATTAATATAAGCCCATGACTGCCACAGCTGCAGTCCTGCACTCAACCACTATGCCACTGGTGCTCAGACCCCAATGTACATTTATATGTGAAGTATCAACATAGAAAATGGATTAGACATTTACTCAAGAACTCTCTTAACACAAGAACACTTTGTTCTAAAATCCTGCCACTCTTTGATACTTACCTTCCCGAATTGCTTGCTGAAGATAAAATGTGTGTATAAGCAAATGTAGTGAAGAGAGTAGATGGTGCCTGGCTTTCAAAAGATATAGCATCTGGGTTCTAAGGCTGGAAGTTAAATAAGCAGTTATTCAGCAGAGAAGCAGAAGTAAGCCCACATGGATGTAGCATACCAGGCTGTGTGATCTCAAAACAGGATCAGGTACCAAGTATTAAAATATCCAAAGCAAACACCTATATCAATGGGAACAAGGGTTTGGAGTGAAGACCCAAGGTGCATTTGTGGAGACAATTGGATATCCTCCCACAGAAGGGTTATAAGAAAGGGATGATTCAACCAAGGTGCAGTCTAGCACTGACAAAACACACATGATTCCTCTAGTTCTGGACTGCTTCCTCCCCCCACCCCCCACTACTATGACCCTGTTCTACCTTACAAATCTGGCAAGAATGGAGAACACACGTTCGTACAGATAGGAGCTCTTGACTCATGGAATTCAGATCAGAAAAAAATCCTCATGATATCATGAGTCATGATATCATGAGCCTGGTTGGTGGGGACAATTGGGGGAGGGGAAGGGAGAGAATGAGGTTGGCTGTATAGCCCTTTACCCCAAAGGGGACAAATAATAGAAATGTCGGTGAAGGAAGACAACAGACAATGTAAGATACAAGATAATAATGACAGTATATGATTGGTCAAGGATTCACAAGGGTGGCAGGGGAAGAAAGAGTTTATACCAAAGGCACAAGTAAAAAAATGTTTGGGAAATGATATTGAAAACGTATGCACAAATATGCTTAATACAATTGATATATTGAATGTTATAAGAACTGTAAGAAACCCCAATATAATGATTAAAAGGCTAAATAAAGCACATGGAGTAAATGATGAAGCAAAAGAAATGAGCAAATTTCCAAGGGTAACTTAAAAAGGTAAAGTCTTACAATGAAATGTGCACAAATTTGGAGTTACAAAGTCAAAAAGGTGGAACAGAGTGAGCATATCTCAAGATGAAAGAACTAAAGGAAAAATTCAAACTTTGTGCCGTAATATTGAAGGATTCTCTCTGTAAAGTATTGAAAAATACAGGAAGCACCAAAAAAAGATGGATAAAATACGGCCAGTGGATCAAAATCACTTGATCAATGAGTAAGAAAGAACACTGAAAGGGAGATCTATTCGAATTACTGTTAGAGAAGATAAATGAAAATACCAGACTGGAGTGCCTGAAGGAGTTCTGGCTTATGGGTTGGAATACTAACCCAAATGTCAGCAGTTGGAAACCAGTGACTGCTCTGCTGAGGTGAGACGAGGCTTTGTGCTCCCATAAAACTTAATGCCTCAGAAAGGCACAGGGGCAATTCTACATTGCCTTAGGGGGATTGCTAGTGTCAGAATCCACTCAGTGGCAGTGTGTGATTAATAGACTGCCAGTAGAATAAACAAATATGTTGATTTGCTCCCTAAAGACTATACATAGCCTAGAAAAGTAGAGGGGCAGTTCAACTCTCTCCTCTAGGTCTGCAGTTTAGTCAGCATGCACTTGATGGCACAAAATGACAATTATCTTTCAATATTTATCAGGATTTTTTTTGTTAGTTTTCTGGGTGTCAATAATGTCTCATCATTTTAAATGTGCTTTTCTCTAGCTTTTAGGGAAATAACATGTCTCTTTATGTGCATTTTGAGTGCATGCTTGTCTGCCAGATTTTTTTTGAATTCATTACTTTTTAGATTATATTATAGTGATTTATAATACATTGCCTTCTTTATCAGTGCTTTTTATCCAGAAATGATTTATTGTAATATTAATGAAAGGCCATATCCTCAACTTAATTATGACAACTTTCTATGATTGGTATTTACCTAGTACATGTATTATTCCTTCTATTTCATTGGTAATTCCTTCTATTATTCAATGGTAATATCCTATAATTCACATATCTTGTTGTTGTGACGTGCCGCTCAGTTTGTTCCATGTCTTAGTTACCCCATGTTCAACAGAACAAAATACGATCCAGTCCTGTGCCATCCTTACGATTGCTACACTTGAGTCCCATATTACGGCCACTCTGCCAAATTCTTTCACTGTCTTTCTCTAGTTCACTGATACTCTCCTCTACTTTACCAACCACTGTGCTTTTTTCCAGTCAGTGGTTCCTCCTAAAACATGCCCAAAGAGGTCCCCTCATCCTTGCTTCCAAGAAGCATTCTGGTTGTTCTTATGCATTGTTCAGTTCTCACATGCATGTGAGCAATGGACAGTATCATGCCTTGGGCGGGTGCATCTTAGTTCTCAAAGTGACATCTTTGCTCTTTAACAATATGGAGAAGTCTTTTGCAACAGATTTTCCCATTATAAAATTGGGATTTCTTACAGCATCTTCTATGAACATAGATGGTAGATTTAAGGAAAATGAAATCCTCAACTACTACCCTCTTTATTATTGTTTATCATAATACTGTGTATTGGTTTACTTGTGAAGATATTACCTTTATATTGAGTTGTAATTCATATTGAAAGTTGTAATCTTTGAACTTCCTGAACAGTACATAAGCTAATTGAAAATTCAATTAGAAAAAGCCTAACCCAATTATGTTTATTGTGCTTTATACTACGCTGGTTACTATTTTATAGTTTGTTTATTGAATTTGACTTTGCCATTTTCCTGATTTATTTGCTTCTATGTACAGTGCTATTTGAAGCAATATCTTCCAAACCAAATTCCCTGCGTTTGAGTCAATGCTGAATCGTAGTGACACTACTGTGGGTTGGTTTCCCAGAGTCTCCTTGTTCAGGGAGCAGAAAGCCCAGTCATTCTTTTGCAGAGTTGCAGGTGACTGCAAACTGAGGACCATACTGATTGCACACTTCGATGTGTGTACTTTGAGGGGTTCGGACATCCATATGTTACCAGGCAAATAGGCTTAATTACCTTAAGTTTTAATCCAATACAGCTCTCTGTAGTCTTAAAAAAAAATCTGTAGTTCTTAGACTATTAGCAAGGACTCCACAACTAGAAAAGCCATTGAATCCAATACTGTTGTCCTTTCTTCTCCTCTCTGCCTTTCTGTGTGCATTAATGACACATAACACTTAGTGCAGACTTGGATCACAAGTGTTAAAATTCTTAATTTAATTTTCTTGCTGTTTAGAATTATTTTGTACATCTTGGTACTTAAAGCGATTCCTACTTTTATTATCAAGGTCCTCTTTTATCATTTTTTCTTTGGTAAGGTTCTCCACTTTTCCCAGTGGGGTACACGACTTTATCCGTTACCACCATGTCTTGAACACCGCAGACTATTGCCCTCAATAATTGTAACATTGTTTGTCCTAATTTTCTACCAGATTTTGAATTTGTCTTCAGTCTTTTTCTTACGATTCCTTATATGTTCCTCCCAGCGTGCCTGGCATCACCCCGACTCATTGTCTGGGCATGCGCTGTAGCACTATCTAGATAGTGCTCTTTCTAGTGAATTCTGACCTGTAGCAAGCCTGCGTGTAACAGAAACCCAACACAGTGCTCCCAGTCCCTCGTCTTTCTCACCATTGTTCTTATGGTGGAACCATGGCTGCTGACACTGTTCCAGTCCATTTCCATGAGGCGAGTCCTCTTTTTCACTCTCCTTCACTTTAGAATGTGTCATCGTCTTCTGCGGGAATTGAGTTCTACTGAAAACATGTCCAAAATACATGAGATGAAGTCTCACCTTCCTTGCTTCCAAGGGTCGTTCCAGTTATACTTCGTCCAAGACAGATTTTATTCTTCCGGAAGCCCAAGGTGCATGCACTGCATTCTATATTTTGTGCCAACATCATGATTCAAGTGCATCGGTTCTCTAGTCTTCCTTATTCATTGTGCTTCGGAGGGAGATATGTATCAGAAGAAAAATGAGATGGTCTTGTTCCCTAAAGTCCACTGTCTCAGAAACCCAATGCAGCGTCACTGTGACTCAGACATGATGATGGGGCAGTGCATTTTTAATAGCTTTTAATGTATGGGGTAGAAAAAAGCAAAATCAAATAAAATATTTGGTTTTAAATAGAAGTTGCAAAAGATAAAGGACAAATATAATATCAAAGTTTATAAAAGTGATAGGTAGGGTCTCCATAACAATGTACATTGCCTTGTTGCAGTAATGATTTAAAAAGTTTTTACAGCTAACATTCAAATAAATTAAAAATGCAGCTTTTGCAGGAAATAAGGCATTCTAGAAAATCAAGATAATTTTATTAAATCCTTATTGCTCTTTACTGACAGTTTTATTAACCATAATAATGGTTAATCATTTAGTGCACTAAATTACTAGGTGTGTCAGTTACTTTAAAATATTTTGAATAGTACATATGAGATATATAGAAATATAAAAGAAAATATATGTAACTAAAATAATAATAAGTATTATAAAGAAGTAGGACATTAGGCACAGTGGAAGATATTAATGTCTCTCTTCCCTTGCATTACCTATAATTAAGTTTAAAAACATAGGTGTTATAGATTGGATTGGGTTTCCTCCAAAGGTATGTTGAAGTCCTAACTCTATAAATGTGAACAGGTGTAAGACTAGAATCTTTGAATATATTGTCAATTCAATTAACAGAAGGGAATACTGGAGTTGGATGGTTGAAAGGGATATCTCTATAGAAAACTACACAAGGACAAACAGTGAGAGAGTAAATGGCCAGGTAATGATATCTTTCTTATAAATCATGGGATTCCTGGGGTGGCCAGAAACTGTGAGAGGTAAGAGAGGATTTTTCCTTAACGTTTTCAGTGGACTTGTCCTTGCCATACCCCAAATTCAGAACACTAGCAACATTTCTGTCCCTATGAGCCACTGTGGTACTTTGTCATATCCTTTCCAGGTCTGCGATTCAAGAGCACAGCAGTTCAAGCCACCAGTCACCCCTAAGGAGAAAGATGGGACTTCAGCCACAAAGAATTACAGCCTTGGAACTTCATAGGGTGGTTCCATCCTCTCCTATGGACTCGCTATGGGTTAGCTTGGACTAGAAGGAAGTGAGTTTGTGTGCTTTTGTTTCTCTCCAGGGAAATAATGCATATGAATCAAAGAATAAGATTTCCTATGGTAGGAAATTAGAATGATATGAAATAGACAATGGATAATTAAACTTACACGAGTTAGGCTCGATTTTCTAGAGAAGCCAAGCTAGCCACCACCATCATCACCACCTCTCCTACATACTGCTATCGAGAGAAAAGGCTCCCACAATTGTACAAGCAGGTATGCCATTGAAAGGCATTTTGAACTTGAGCCCCAGCCTGACTGTTGATGAGTCTGATGCACAATCTAGAGCCAGCAAGATGTGAGCAAGCTCTACACAGAATCTACTTTTATAGGAATTAGACCCCAACCTCAAGGAAGCTTCCTTTGAATTGCATCAGGGCTGTGAGCAGAACAAGGAAGGGGAGCACCCTCCACCTTCATCTTCTTATGACTTTTTGGCTGCTTACAGCAGATCAATTGTGGAATTATGTTGTTTGGGATACTCCCATGGAGGATTAGTAGACCTGAAGTACCAAACCTTTGAGAATCCTGACCTAGCCAGATTTGAGAATAAAGCCTGAATTTCACAGTAACAAATGAAATCTGCAAACATTCAAGTCTTTTAATAATATTCTCTAGGTAGCTTTTAAAATCCATTGCTTGCAAACAGTGTGTCAAGTGTTCTCAGTGAACACTTAGGAAAGGCTTTTTCAATATGGAGTATTATCAAAGCCTTTCAATATTAAGCAATATTATTCCTATTTTGTATATGTTCTGGAATAGTCCATAAGTAAATATGTTTTCTTAAAGCAAATATGATACTAATAATGTTTATGAAAAATAAAATTTACGACTCAGCATAATGCTGAGGAGAGTAAAAAAAAGAAATACCCTTCCCTACAGGGTAGGTGCTACACAGAGCTTTTCAAAAGAGTAGAGAACACTGCTCTTCAGCTGCTGTTCTGCTCTATCAAGAGTCGTTTTTCTTTTGATTGCTCCTTGAAAGGGCTCTGAAAGAGCTCGACCGGCATAGCATGTTACTGTACTGAACCGAAAACTATAAGGTCAGCAGTTCTAAACCACTGTCTGCCCAGAGGAAGGAAGACGAGGCTTTCTATTGTCACAATTCTAGTCCAGAAATCCCACAGAGCCAGCATTACCCTGTCCAATAGGGTCTCTTTGAGTTAGCATCAACTCCATGGCAGTGAGGTAAGCTGAGTTAATTTAAAGGATACGAAATTAGCCTCGCCCACTCAACTGAAGAGGAATCAAAACTCCTTCCCCCGACTGTGAGTGCAGTGGCCTGACTCATGCTCCCACATGAATCAGCTGTTGCAGAAACAATGCTATTTCCTGCCTTGTCTCCTTGTGGATATCAGTTGATACTCATTTGCACCAAGATCTGGTCAGTACCCCCTCCGGAACACATACACACAATTTTTTTTTAATATAAGAATTCTTCTAAGTCTTCAGAAATAGATGCCTGTCTCCCCACTGAGGAGGGCTCCTTGGTCACTTGAGCCTTGAGAAAGGATTCCTGTAGGCCAGTGATGCTCGGCCTGGTCTTCCCAGTGTGCAATCTTTCCAATTTCTGAAACCATTGTTACCTATGAGGCAGGAGCTCCCCATTTGTAGCCCTCTGTGTCTAGTAGCAGACCTCAGCCAAAAAACCACCAGGCTGTGGCCTTCTTAAGGAAGATTAAAAAAAAAAAAAGAGGAACTTTGGGATTGTTTAACGCATTGACCAAAGTTGCTGGATTGGTTGATTCCCACTCCTCCTCCCCACTCCTGGCATTTCCTTTTGATGAACACCACGGCGTTTTCTCACTTGCCTGTTGAAGCGTACCCTTTCAGGTCTGTTTAGTGTGATCTTCTTAGGTGGTATTTTCAAATGTCTTCAAATCCGCATCCAGCAGGACAGATTCATCTGGAAGGACGTGGTTACCATGGCACTCATAAGACAGATTTTAGAAAGAAAGAAATTTCCTCTGCAGACAGAAGTAAAAACTGAAAATAGTTCAAGTGGCATATTTTCTCTTCAGAAATGAAGGACATACAGTACATTATATGTTAGTGAGATTCAAGATGAAATTTTATTTTTAAGAATGTTTTTATTATTTTAAATGTAACCTATTTCATGAATTTTCATCATGACTTTGGTCATTTCATGCATCCTATTATTATTAGTATAGCTGGTTTGGTAAGAAAATCAATATTCTGGCAACCTAATAGGAGCTGCTCCATAAAACTGCTCATCTGAAACCCAGGGTACTGTCTCCACTCTTCCTCTAGATCTCTGCCCACATGAAGCCTATTTTTAGATCTCTGTACCATATGGGAAACAAACTACATAGAGAGATCACAGATTAGCTTCTGAAAGGTTTAATTGGATAGAATTTTTGTCTAATTTTCTCAATTTACAGATGAAGAAAATAAAAGACAAACAAGTTTACCTGACTTAGTCAAAATCAAAACTGAAAAATGAATAAAAAATAAAATAAAAACCCAATTCTAGAGTTCTTATTGCTATTTTTGCATTTTTCTTAATATCTCACTGCTAGTTTCACCTTTACTAAGCCAAGATTTACATCAAAGGTTGGTCTACCAATGGCAAGTCTTAGTTTCAGAGATAGATGATCTCTAGAGTCTACCCTTGAGAATTAAAGTTATTTTCACTCTTAAAAGGGTAAAAAAACTTGGAATGGGTTTGAATGATCTGCTATTTTTTCAAAAAATAATTCTGATTCTGGACATATTCTGTGTGTTTTGTATGTCTGGATACTTCTAGATCATTGGATGACAGATGTTTTGATGTAATTAGGAATATGATGAACAGCATCTTTATCAGTAATGACATATGTCCGTGCATCTTGGCTATATTACTTTTGAGAAAAAACTATGAATCTTGCAAAAAAGGTGAGGTGAGGAAAATTGGTATTCTGTAGCTCTTTACTCTCGACTAGTACAAGGCTGCACATTGATGTTCTTTGCATTTAGATTGCTTCTCAGTGTAAATGGTTCTACTTTTATAGCTCTAAATGGCTGTACATCAACATATGTTGTTGATACAACCTGAAGAATAGAACCACACCCCATGTTGAACCAATATCACAACTATTTCTGCCTTTGAGTTTGTTGTTACAGCCACTGTATCCGATGATTTCATTGATGGCCTTTCTCTTGCTTGCTGACCTTGTATTTTACCAAGCATGCTCTTTCTCAAGGGTCATTCCCTTTAGGTGACATGTGCAAAGAACAACAGACAGAGTCTCATCATGTTTGCTTCTATGGAGAATTCTAGCTGTATTTCTTCCAAGGAAACCTTTCTGTTAGGTTGGCCCAATGGTATAAGCATAAAGCTTCATGATCATTGTAACTAAAGGCAACTCAGTTTCTGTATTCTTTATTCATTATGTTTTGTTATAAAAACTTTTATAAAAACTTTATAAAAACTTTTATAAAAAGTTTTTTTATAAGAACCTTCTTTTCTATAATCTTCATCCTCTAATAAACACAATAATTTTCAGCTGACTTAAGCAAATGAATTTACTAGTTCAATATCAAGTCTCATAAACATGGAAGACACATACTAGGAAAGGAAAAAAAAGACCAAGGCATCTCTGGAAGCCAAAAAGAAAGAAAGAAGGAAGGAAGGAAGTAAAGAAGAAAGGAAGGAAGGAAGGCGGGAAGGAAGGAAGGGAGGAAAAAATGGAGCCCTGGGAATTGTTATTTGACATGAATATGTCAGGGCATTGTGACTAGAGAGAGATGTACTCCAGGCCCTTCTGTGGTCTTGCAGCAATGTTAAGAGTTAGTTATTGGAGAAAACCTCTCGGTAAACATGAGACATATGATTGCCTCTAGGCAGAACAGAGTATTAAGAATCCAGATCTGGCCTCTTCAGCTACTGTACAGAATTATGGACAGAATTCAGCCTTCATATTGCAGCAATAACACACATACTGTGGCATAGAAAATTCCACAAAAGGAAATTGAATTACAAATAAGAAGCAGGAAAGAATACAGTATGGAAATAAATTTTCCAGTACTTTTGAATACTTCCCTTCTAATTCTCTGCAATGACCCTACACAACACTTATTGAAGAAAATAAGGACCAAGTGAGCTGCAAGTACTCTCCTTTTATTTCTCATCTGCTTTTAATCTAGGATCCTATGTTTTACATTCATTGACTTTTAGAAATTTCTATAGCCCTATATTTTCTTTTTATCTACAACCCTACTGTTTCCCTTTTCTCTTGACTTTAAGATACTCCCTTGTAATGAGCAACAATCTTGACATTGACCTTCCTCTTGGCTTCAGATGCCATAACATCTCTTTCAATTTCTTAGTGGATGCTTTAAAAGTTTAGATTCCAACACATTCTTTATTTATCAATATCGAATTCTCTTTTCTCCTTTGCACACCACAGCTGGTTCTGAAGGTCTTATGAAGGTTATCAGACAACTACCCCAATGCTAAAGAATCCCTGTGACATAGTGGTTCAACACTTGACTGCTAATTGTGAGAGCAGCAGTTGAAAAATGACATAAGCTCTTGTCAAGAGTTACAATCTTGGGGACCCATATAGGAAATTCTAGCCTGTCCTATCGTGCCTCCATGAGGCACAGTTTACTCAGTGGTAGGGAGTTTAAATTTTTGGAGTCTCAATGCCATCCTCACACTCCATGAGCTCTCTGATCACTTTTGACCATACGTGTGTTTTTTTCTCCAGAGAAATATTCTCTCTTTGGCTTCATAGCAACACATTCTATTTTTAAAATGTTTCCAACTTCTTGGAACATTTAGTTTTTTTCCCACAAATTACATGTGGGTGTTCATCAATGATGAATTTGGCTTTTTCTTCACTTCTTTTTTTTTATTCTCCCACCTTGACTAGCCTGTGGCACACATGGAGGTAAACTGCTCAGATTTCCCCTGCTTAAGTGATGAAAAACCAATTTGTCCTTTGTACTTCATGATGTATTTTTATGAGTTGTTTTTAATTTTTTTTTCACAGAATATTTATATATTTTCTCTAGGTTTCCACACGTAATGATTTTCTGCAGTTTATGGAATACTTTCATTACTTTAGTGCCTAGTAAATAATCATTGGATTTATAAACTATATTAATGTGATGAAAAGAGACTTAATAAAAGACTAATAAAAGACTTTAAACCCAAGTCAAACCTACTGTTTCCTACTCAACTCTAATTCATAGTGACCTGATACGGCAGATTATAACTGCTCCCTAAGGTTTTGGAATCTCTAAATCTCTAGGGATCAGAATGTTTCATCTTTCTCCTACAATCTGGCTGGTGGGTTCAAACATCTGACCATTTGGGTAGCAGCTCAGTCCATAGCTCACCGCTCTACCAGAATGCTCTACAAGAATCTGTAGTAAGGTGAAATGCAAATGGAAATGACTGTGAGGTAATTAAGCATAACTTAGGGGACACTTATGAGGACCTCTGAGTGTGCTCAGCTACTAGCCCCAAACATAGAACTGCAAATGCATCCAGACATTCCACAGGAGTTGTGATCTGTTCCCTTAAAGATTACAATTAAGGAAATCCAGTGGGGTGATTCTCTTCTGTCACTTGGAGTGGCTAAGGATGACCATAAACTCAACAACATCTAATAAAATCAAAGGTCTTTTGAATTTATCCATGATTTCTTAGGAAGAAAAGAGAAACAAATTCATCAACACTCATATCTATGAGAGAACTATGTCAAAGAGTAAATGTATATTAAGAAAACAACCCATAAGTATGATATTGGCCAATATGCCCTAAGGCAGTCTATGAATTCTTCTTCAGGCTCATGGAACACATTCAGTGATGCTGAATACAGGAAGATCACAGATCGCTGGGTGGAAAGTCTTGTGGACCCACCGGCAGCAGAAGCATCTCAGCACTGGCTTGGGTCTTCACGTGGCTCTTCCAGCTTCAGGGCTCTGCCTTCATCAGCATACCTTCATGTGACTTGTCAGCAAGAAGATAAGGCAGAGAGAGTGCCTCTCCCACCTCCAGGGAGAAAGACAGGTTTTCCCAGAATCCTTAAGGAAGGCCATGCCCACATAGAGACATGATTGACTATGACCTGATGGACAGGCTAGACTATACATCTTCACTCAAGTTCACAGGAGATTATGTAACTACCACCAGTAGTTTTTAGAATGATAAATTTGTAAGGTTACTTTCTGTACTCGGTTAGGCTGGATTGACTACAGAAACAAACTCGGAGACACCGAGATACGAATAACTTTATAGAAAGAAGTAATTATATAATAATATATCTTACAAAACTAACCAAAGGAAGCTCATTATCACTGAGTTATTGCCAACTCCTACTAGCCCAGTTCTTCCCATGTTCATAAACCTGATCCTAGTCCATAAATTTCTCTTCAGATTCAAGCAGTCACACGCAGTGGTACAGAATGCAGGAAGATTACAGGCCTACGTGTGCATCGTCACGTGGATCTCAGGTGGATAAAAACAGCAGACTACAGAAGCTCTGACAGTCAGTCCTAGAGTCTCGGCAAGCAAGAAGGCAAAGGGGCAGAGCAAAAGCAGTTCCTAGTGTCTCACACTCGTAAGCCATAAAATAATCAGAAGGCTGTGACTGATTGACAGACTTGACTTTCACCCATAGCCAGCATCTCCTTGATCATCGAACTACCACATATAATGGGAATCTATAATAAAATGAGGCCAAGAAATAATGCCAGTTGTAAAATATTTTACATAGTAGAAAATTAAATATTTTAATGGAATTAATACATTGACAAATGCTAAGGCTTTATAAGAAAAGACATATTATCAAAACCTATGCAATTAATTGATCCATACATTTATTTTGTTTTCTATTAGAATATGTTTCTCATTAGTTTCTATGGGAAATTATAATAACATAATTGAATAAATAACATAATTGAGAAGCAACTAAAGTAGTCACTATATATATATAGTGACTATATATAAATGGTTACTTTTAAAGGGAAATATCAATGTGTTAAATAACTGTTATTAAATAGTATGTCATGAAAAATATTGATAACAGTCATTTTATTCTTCACTATGCTGTGGTGTTTCAGATTTACTGACAAAGAATCAACGGACAGGAAATTAGAAATGACAATGTAATCAATTTATTAAATTCATATGTAAACCTAAAATCTAATTATGAATTCTCAGACTTTGGGCATAGCAGTTGTAAGTTGAGCTGCTACCTTCTTAGCTAGCAGTTTGAAACCACCAGCTGCTGTGAGGGAGAAAGGGAGAAAGGACCTTCTACTCCCTTAAGGATTTATTGTCTCAGAAACTCACAGGGGAAGTTCCACCCTGTCATGTAGGGTCACGATGGCTCAGAATTGACTCGAATGCACTGAGTTTTGTGTGAGGCAAGTGGCTAATTAAAGTAAAAGAAAACCTACTTATTAAACTGAGAAATGTATTTATATGTCCCTTCATTCATCTTCAGAAAATTAATTTGTCGATATTTGTATAAAATCAACTGACATAATTAAACATATAGACACAGAACAATTATTTAAAAATATTTATCAGCTTTCTATCTTTCTTTTTTAGCCCCTCAAAAATATCTTAAATACAGTCTCAATTGTCCAGTGAACAGTACCATTTCTTTTTAACCTTCTATAAAAGAAAATTAGCATCATTTCTAAACACAGAGGGGGTTAATTTAATCAATTCTAATAAGACTTGTTACAGAGAACTCTTATGATCGCATTTTGGTTTCACAGAAGTGTAAATTTTAGAATCTTATTTTCACAGGAGGGTTACTCCATCTGTCTGCATGTTAATTTACTGCTTTAAATGCATTAATGTTTTTGCACTCTTTGTCATATAAATTTTGAAATCTATATTAACCCTTGCGGACCTCAAGAAAGCACTAAAGAACTTGTACTCTAAGAACTTAAACAATAAATCACCATTAAAATTAAGAGCACTGATTAATATTTGCCATGGTAACCTAATCATCTTGAGTAATTCTAAAAGAAAACTGAGTTAAGTGTTGACTTTTAGCAGCATTTGGTCTCTTTTTTTTTAACCTCAGCTTTTTATTATTGTTTACTATTATTTGTTAGTGTTACTTAAGCTACAAGTAATAGAAAATGTTCATGGAGATCAATTTTAAATCCCTCACTAGGCAATTATCCTTCAGATTTGCTGCACGTACTCATAAGGAATAAAATTAGAAAAGGAAAAAGTAACTAATTTAATAGTTTCATGTCTTAATATGACATTTAAACCTAAATTCACAGTAACTGCTACAATTTAGTAGATAAGTTTTATAGAAGCAACATAAGGTTCTCTAAGAAAACTGTAGAGTGGCAAGAATCTCTGTGTAGCATACACTGTTAGAATGCCAGCTACTTGTTGAAAGATTTGCATTTCAAACCCTCCCCGCCCCCCCCCCCCAGAGGCATGTAGGAAACAGTCATGGTGACCTGCTTCTCAAAACTCACTGCCTTGACAATCATGTGAAGGTCCGGCTTGTACATATGGTGTCGCCACAAGTCAGAATCCACTTGATTGCCAGAGTGGAAATTTGATTTTTATGTCAATTTTTATGGATGGTAAAGTTTAGAGATGAAGTTTAATGAATCAATTAAGCCTCAGCCTGATGATTCTTCCTTGGGGATATGGTTCTTTCTTTCTTAATAAATCATTTTAGTGGGGGTTCATACAACTCCCATAACAATCAATATACAGTCAATTGTATACATACCACATTTGCCATCATCACCCCTAAAACATCCTCCCTCCACTTAGGCCCACAGTACCAGCTCCCCATATTTCCCCTCCCTCCCTGCTTCCATGAGTCCTTAATAATCTGCACATTGTTATTACTTTTTCATATCATATTCTGTCCAATGTGTCCCTTCACTCACTTCCCCACTATTCATACTCCAGAGAGGTCATATGTAGATCCCTGAAATTGGTTCCTCCCTTTCCACTCCACCCTCCCTCCACCCTCCTGGTATCACCACACCCACCACTGGTCCTGAAAGTATTATCTATCCTGAATTCCCCATGTTTCCAGCTCCAGTGTACATCCCCTGGTCAAGCCAGGTTTGCAAGGTAAAACTGGGACCATGATAGTGGTGGAAGGAAGCATTTGGGAACTAGAGGAAAGCTGCATACCTCATCGCTGCCACACTGTACCCTTACTGGCTCCTCTCCTCCCTGCAATCCCTCTGCAAGGGGGTGCTATTTCACCTATAGATGGGCTTTGGGTCCCCACTCGGTACTCCCCCTTATTTATAATGATACAATTTTTAGTTATTTGATGTCTGACACCAGATTCTTTCGACACCTCGTAGTCACACAGGCTGGTGTGCTTCTTCATCATGGGCTTTGTTGCTTCTGAGCTAGATGGTCACTTGTTTACTTTCTAGTCTTTAAGATCCCAGACGCTATTATCTTTTGCTAACCGGGTGTGTGGCGCCCCATCCAACTAAACTGGGGGGCACTCCTGGAGGTCAACAAACACTATCTTATCTAGATAGACCTGCAGTGTAATTTCAAGTGTTCATTTCATGAATCATGAAATCGAGAAAGAAAGGTCAGAAGAGGTGAAAGAACCAGTATGTGCAATCTATATGTTTAAGAGAAAGTATGGGGGTGATAAAAGACTGCTTAATATTGACTTATTGTAAGGCATTCAGTAAGAATAAAATGTAAGAAGATGGTGTTTTAAAAACACAATTGGAAATCGCTGGTGGTGTCATTCAGTCATTTCCCCTGAAATGCATATATGAGAGACCACAGACATGGTAGTTGAGCTTTAGCAATACTCTCTATTATCTCTCTAGAAATATCTGGATGGAAAAATGAACAGACAAATATCTGTCTATATACAAAATTCACTAGAGAACATAAGTATATGGTTAAAAAGATGTCATAATAATGTAAAATTTCCACAACATTCTCAAATATTTAGTGTTCTGCACAAAGGACATGTAGGTACTAATGATCCTGGGAAAGAATGAACCAGATAAACTTAGAGTGATGGTAAGGGTCAGTGTAGTATCATTGTCATGACTGGTCAATAGTGGAGGTAATCGGAATATATAAAAATGACCTGGGTTAAAAAATCAAAGAAACATTTGGAGTTTCTTGGTGAAAACAGTTAACCAGCTCAAATGGGAATAGAAAATTTAGAAGTTCTATTTCTCCTAGCGGCACCTCAGATGATCTGGAGATCCACTTCCAAGAAATCAGCCACTGAAAGACCTACACCTACCAGAACCGAATCCACTGCTGTCAGTGGATTCCAACTCAAAACAAACTTAGGACAAAACCTCATAAAATTGTTAGGGCTTAATGGTTATGGAAGGAGACATATCCTTATTCTGTGGACTGTTGGCCAACAGAGTCCTTGCTTTAAAGCCCTGTGGAGTAAGCATGGAGTTTCCGTAAGTCGGAATGCACTCTATGTACATTGGTGGATAAACATTGGAAGATTAAGGGAAATAGGCAACTACCATGTATATCCATTAGAATAGACAAATTTTAAGAGCCTGACTAGATTGAGTGCTGGCAATGATTTTGGGAAACTATTAAATATACACTTGCCAGCAGTTTTACTCTGAGACATTTATCTAAGAAAAATATGAAAACACAGACCCATAAAAAGATTTGTAAACACATGTTCCTACCTGCTTTATTTGTTGTGATCTCAAAGTGAAAAAAAAAACCCAGAAAAACTGGATATATAAATAACCAAAGTTCCTCAACAGATGAATGGTACATTAAACAATGGGAAAAAAAGTATCTAAAAAAAGTATCTAAAAAGTAGATAGGGTTATTGTTATGTGTACTGTCATGGATGCATTACAAACTATTTTGATGAGTAAAAACAACCAAAGAAAAAGAATACATGATGTAAGGCTTCATTTATATAAATTTTAGAAGACAAGTTAAACCATCATGTTAGAGAATATATCTGTGGTTTTCTTGTGTAAGTATGTAACGACACTTTATTTATGATGCAAACTTTTGTAACTGGTCATGTGAGTATACAACAAATCTATACTTTGATGTGTTGGGTTTACTGCCAAATATCCTTTAGTGTAACTGCTAAAACAATACACTCAATGTAATACCCTAAATGGTTAAAAGAGGAGAGAATGCACATCAAAAGACAAATAAGTAGGGCTGAGCCCCGGTGGCATAAGTGGTTGAGTGCGGAACTGCAGCCCGTGGGCTTGGCGGTTCAAATCCAGCGGTGGATCTCAGGAGCGGCACTGGGTAGCAGTGATGCCCACACACACACACAAAAGACAAATAAGTGTAATAAACAGTATAGCAGTATATGTACAAATTCAAATGCTCATATTCTAGAAAGGAATTTAATTGCCACATTGTGGAAACTGTTATTGTTAGATGTCACTGATCAGATTTATGGCAACTACATGCACAAATGAAATCAAAGTATTGTGATCCATAAGCTTTATTTAAAAGGCTTTTTTTTCTTTTTAGCATGTGGTAGTTACATGCTAAATCTGGTGTCAATTTGTTACTTTAGAAGATTAAGAGTGAAGGGGTAGGGTCTAGTCTATCAATCAGATCATAACCAATGAGGCCTCTATGTGGGCATGGCCTCCTAAGAATTCAGGGAACTCCTATATTTCCCCCTTGGAGGCAGGAGACCTCTCTTCTCTCTCTCTCTCTCTCTCTCTCTCTCTCTCTCTCACACACACACACACACACACACACACACACACATCATTTTTGCTCTCGCTCTTCGTCTCTCGCTGTTCACCTGAGAGACATTCTATTGACAAGACACATGAAGCTATGCCCTGGAAGCTGGAGAAACATTATGGAACTCCCCTGATGTAATCAGACTTCTGATGCTGGAGAAGTCATGTAGAGACCCCTGCCAATACTGAGCTGCTTGCCACACAACTGGATTCACAAGATTCCCAACCCACCTATGATTCTGTGGCCTGTGATTCTCCATTTGGCATCGTTGCATGCATTTCATGATTCTGAAGAGGACTTTATAAATTGCTATCTGACATATGGGTTTATATTGGATTTATGGGCTTGATCTGAACTGAGCTGGGATATTTTGTCAATGTTCAATTGCTCTTGTATATAGACTTCATTATTACCTGCATGTGAGTGTCCATTAAATTGTTTCTCTAGTCTTTCTAGACTGACATACATTTAATTGTGAATTTGTCATTCCTTGGGTTTTCATCAGCTGATTTTCTAAATGAATTACTAGACTGTATTTATTAGTCTGGCTTAGTAAGGGCCCACTGAGCTAGTTTAACACAAACTACTGCTGATACACCTGTGATAGCTGCACCTGTGATGCACTGAGGAGACCACACCTAGGCCTCTGAAATGGAGAGTGGGAATTCTACTATTGAATAATCACTGCCCATGGGAGACTCCTAAACTGAAATTACTCTACTTAAAACAATAACCAAATCTGTAAAATGCCTAATAAAGTTACATTTTAAATATTTATAGAGTTGATATGAAACATCAATGGTTACATTTGACAAAATTGTATATGAGGGTATAGGAAGAGATGGGGTAATTTGATGGGGTGGGGGCTGGTAGCTTTGATGACTGTATAACTCTACTCTAGCGAATGAACAACAGAATTGCACATGCATGAATATATCAGATGGTGTAAGATATGGAAAATAATGAGGGTTCTGAGGGTAGGATGTGGAGGGAGGGAGTAAATGAGAGCTGATATTAAGATGTTGAGGAAGAAAGAAAATGTTTTGAAACTGGCAGCAAGTGCACAATACTGCTTGATGGTAGATGTCATATTGAACTAGGGAGTGTTATACCTGTAAGAGCTCCCAATAAAATGGTTTTTAATTACACAAAATAAAAATAACAAGGGGGAAAAACATTCTGTTTGAAATAAATTGAATCCTCATATGATACTGGTTGGAGACCGAATTGGTTCAGCCGCTTTGGAAAACATTTGAAGTTGGACATTGAAATTTGCTCCAAGGAGATATGTATACTGTTTGTGAAATGACATGTCCACTTGTTCATATACATGCTTCAAAGTAGCACTGTTTTACATAATCACACATCAGAAAGTACACATGTGCTCATCAATACTCAAAACCAAACCAAGCTCACTCCGATTCTGACTCAACCCTCCAGGGTAGGGTATGATTGTCTCTGTAGAATTTCCAGAGCTGTAAAGGTCTACTTGGGCAGAAAGCATGACCTTTCTATTGAGGAATGGCTGGTATGTTTGCACCAATCACTTTATGCTTAATAGCACAACTTATAACTTTTTAGGTTTCCTTTTATCAACACTAGCTTGGATAAATCAGTTGTGTTATATTTGCACAGCTAGTCCACACTGCATAGTAAAATAGTTGGATTACAATAGGTAACAATAAGAAGAATATCACAAAATAACAAACTCAAAAAGTATATAATGTATTTTTAAATTTCTATAAAGTTCAGAAACAGACCTAGGAATATGAGAGGGTAGCTCCCCCAAATGGATTTTTTTCCCAAAACTATGTATTTAAAAATTTTAAGAAGGGAATGCTACTCATACACTTGTTTTTCCCATAACGCTATCTGTGTAAGATGTGTTCAATATCATAACGGTCTCTGCAGCATTTTTCCTGGGCAGGAAACAAAATTTCACAGGTGCACATTGTTCTCTTAAGTCTACCATCACAAAAAAGGAGGTTCAAATGGAACTACTTTTATGAAAAAATTCACTATGACCAGAGAGAACCATCCCAGGTGGCATCACCACAGGGTGCACTAACTCAGAGTGAGCTGCTGAATGCTAGAAGTGTGTGTGTGTGCACACTAAGAAAGCTCCACCAAGTGGAACATTTTTCCTTTTGGGGTCTGGGGATACCCCCTCATACAGTGCATTAAAAGTCTCAAGTGTCACTGTTGATGACAGATAGAGGTCAGAAGGGAGGCTACTGATGTTATTAGCAATTTTTCTAAATGCAGCATTCACAATGCTGTATTCAATTTTTTGAAACTCAAGTTGTAGTCTGGAAATGTATGCACATTTCAATATCTTAAAGTACAGAAATGCCAGTTCTGACTTAGATTCATCTACCATACATTTGTTTCAATTAAAATAGGAATTCTAGAGATTAACAGAAAAGCATTGTAAACAGCATTTGAAAAAATTAAATTTAATCACTTGTACTTTAAAATTGTATTTTATTGAGTGCATAATGTGGTATTTTTATATTATTTATTCATCAATAAAGTTTTCATTCTATTCTTTTTATATGCAAGATATAATGAATTATACATTTGGAAAACAAACTCAAATTAATAGGAAGGATTTTAAAAATTAGAAATGTCTTAAACTAAGTGCTAGTGATCTGATTTATGTGTAATTATGTAACTGCCACTAAAGTCTGATTCAAAGTGGTTTAAAACTTTCCTCTCACACAGTTTGAATTGAAATTATTAAACTTCTTGTTTTTCTAAATCATTTACATGAGAAAACGGGTGTGAATAGAATAGATTTGCACTTGTTTTCAGTTACTAAACATTTCTAATTCATGGTGACTCCATGTGACACCTACAATTTACATATTTATATTTTATCATATATATATATATACACTCACATCATTGTCTTTCCTATGACTGTCTTTGAAGTTTTTCATGTTGTATTTTTGACATCAATTTTAATAAATGGTAAACTTTATTACTTTCATATGCAAAGGAAATATGACCATGCCAGAATATTCCATTCTTTTCCTGTTTTATATAAAAGAGAGTCAAAAAGCTTGTGAAAATAGCCCTGGTGGTATCTGTAATGTGCTGGTAAGAGCAAGAGAAGCAGTTTGCAACCACCATTCTCTGCTCTGAAGAAAGGGTGCTTTACAGAGTTACAGTCTCTGCAGCTCCTTGAGACAATTCTACCCTGTTCTAAGTGTTGCTGGGAGTCACAATCGACTAATGTGGTTTTGGTTTGGTCTACAGTCAGTACCTGGATTGATAATTGCTTGGGGTCATGACAGAGGATGATGGGGAAAATGAAAATAAAAGGAATATGTCTTGAAACTGATTGTGGTGATGATTGCACAAATTTTAATATATGTGAATGCCTAAATTGTATAATACATGAATCATACCTCAATAAATATATAATAATAAAATGGTAAAACTAGTAGGAATTAGTAGGAAAACTGAACATTTTATGAACAGTAATTTCCAAGTACATAGTACTTAGAATGTTAATACATGTAAAGATTATCCATACTTCTGATAAAACATGCTAACTTAAACAAATAAAACAATGCTTCCAATGAGAAAAAAAAAGTTAAAAGGTAATGAACTTTCTCCATGAAATCTTTGAAGCATTCATGTGTGTGCTTTCTATTAAACATTCTTATTTGTGCGTTCATTGAACAGAAGTCATTTAAAGCTGCACAGGCTAATGAAGAAAAGTTGCGCATTTATATAAGCAGACTTTTTGCTAATTAGTCTTTCTACAAAGATTAGTCAGCTTTTTGTATAGAATTGATGAGATATGAACTTTTCAGACATAAAAAACAACTGTCAGGTTCATTTAAACCTCCTCACAAATAGATTTAGGTGCTCAGACCAGAGAAAGATAGCCATCTGGTTCAAGAATAAGAATGCTCCATGAAGAAGAGGCGATATTCTTGGCATTGCCCTTAGAGGTACTATGTCAAAGGAATAGACAATACACTTGATTCTTGGCCACCTGAGCAGGAAGCTGTTTGCTGGCTAGACACAGAGATGACTGATAGGAAAGTAAGCCATGTCTCTGAGCATCTTAGACCAAACTAAACAGATTTCCTTGAATATCAGTATTTATGAATGGAAATAATTCGGGATTTCCTCTTAATGCTCATATTTTTTCATGTTCTGTTCTATATTCTTAATAGTTCAATACCAAATATGCTTTTCTCTGCAATACATTATTCCTTTTTTGAACCACGAGAGCAATTTTGCCCTGTAAGACATCCTTCCTCCCCCCTTAGGGAATGTATAATGGATACTTCAGTCATGGATTGAGTCAATGAAAACTTCAAGGGTTACAGAGTAGAACTAAAAGAGAGAATTTTCTTGGGTGTAATGCTTTTAGAAACAGCTAAAAAATCCTTATATTTTAGAAACCCTGGGTATGTTCAAACTATGAGTCACAGCATACCATCAGCAGTGATCGAATTATGGAAACGTGAAAAGAAACCATGAGTTGAAAGTATCTTTTCTCTAGTATGGCTTGCAGATCCTCTTTTTCAGAAAACCTCCTTTGTCAAAATTGGCAAAGGATCAGATTTGCTTTGCACATTGGTTTTCAATGTATAAACTATTTTCATCCTTAAATTTTGAAAATATGTTCTGTCTGATTGAGAAACTTAATTATTAAAACATGAGAAATGTATGTGATCCTGGAAGTCCACATGGAAGAAGCACATTAGCCTGGGTGATCATGAGATATTAAAGGGATCAGGCTTCAGGAATCAAGGGACAAAAAAATCATATCACTGTGAATGAAGGGTGGGGGGGACACAGATTGGGGACCCAAAGCTCATCTCTAGGCAAGTGGAAATCCCCTTACAGAAGGGCCGCAGGAACGAAACCAATCAGTCAGGGTGCAGTGTAGCAACACTGACACATACAACTTTCCTCTAGCTCTTAGATGCTTCCTCCTCCCACTATTATGATCCCCATTTTCTCTTACAAATCCAGCTGGACCAGAGGATGTACACTGATACAGATAGGAACTGGAAACACAAGGAATACAGGACAGATGATCTCTTCAGGACCAGTAGTGAGAGGGGCGAAACTGGGAAGGTGGAAGGAAGGTCGGGTAGAAAGGGGAACTGATTACAAGAATCTACATATAACCTCCTCTCTGGTGAATGGACAACAGAAAAGTGGGTGAAGATAGACATCGGACAGTGTAAGATATGACAAGATAAATATAATTTATAAATTATCAAGGGTTCATCAGGAAGGGGTTAGTGGGGAAGGAGGGAAAAAATGAGGAGCTTTATACCAAGGGCTCAAGTAGAAAGAAAACATTTTGAGAATGATGATGGGAACCTATGTACAATTGTGTTTGACACATATATGTATGTATGGATTGTGCTAAAAGTTGTATGAGCCCCCAATAAAATAATTAAAAATAAATTTACCTATGTGTTTTAAAATATTTAATGTTAACAAAAGTCAGAATATTCGAATGTAGAATGCTGAGACCATATAAATCACATTTCGCCATTGGTTCCATTAGCGCTCTTTGAGAGTAAAATACTCTGAAATTCTATTTTGTTTAAAGGTGCTTTAGACTACTGAGTGCATTTCAAGAAGTCTGTTGGAAATTTTAGCTGAGAGATAATAAAATATTTCCATACACTTTTTTGAAACCTCCTCACATATCGTATTAATAATGTAAAAGTTCATAATTGCATTAGGGAAAATGTTTAATCTCTTAATAATTATAGACATGAAATACAAGGTTCCCTTCTTAAATCTGAAAAATAAAGATAATTAAGGTAGAGCATATGCAGCAGAGAATTTGTAGCCTGCTTAATATCCTATGAATATTTAAAGCATATAAACGCCAAAGAACAAGAATGATTTTTTAGGAGAACATATTGAACTAAGTCTAAGAGGATAGAGTTTTGATGTTGGCCACTTTGATGAGGTTGTGAAAAACTTACTGTGATGCAGCGTTAGCAGTATTTCACAACTAGCCTGGGAATCGCAGCCTCCAAAAGCCATTTCTAAGAATGTGAAACCTAGTTTGGCTGTGATCCATTAGAGTAATAAGATCAAAGTTACCTATTTCTACAAGTCATATATTCCATTCACTAAAAGCGAGTCCCCCAGGCCCATATGGTAGGGGAAATTGCTTACACAAATACAAAGTGAATGAATGGATGAAGGAAAACATGAATAAATATTATGGCTTCATCTTTGGCTTCTAAAATGTACTACTGTTCTGTACCATACTTAGATCTCTTCTTCCTTTGTTTTTAGAAGACTGTAAATTATTGATTGCATTTCAATGAAACGGGACTATTTTAGTTATCTATGTATCATGTTGGTAATTTTCTAGACTGTGTCTAGCAAGTTACCAAATAAGTTATTGATGTGTGACGCTAGAATTGTTCACATAATCCCTTTATTATCTTGTTCATGCCCATTAGATCAGTGAGAATGATATCTGTTTTATTTTCAGTATTGTTAATTTGTGTCTTCTCTTTATTTTTTTCTTGTTTGACTGGTTACAGTTTTAGTATTTTTTTTATAGATTTTTGGAAAGCCAGTTTTAGCTTCATTTGATTTTTCTCTATTGCTTTGTTTTTTTCTCATTTTTATTTCTGCTCTAACGCTTAGTTTCTCTCTCTACTTTAGGTTTAATTTAATATATTCTGCAGAGTTTTAAAGAGACTGTTCAAGTTATTGATTTAGGTTTATTAATTTTTCTATATTAAATTAATGTTATGCCCTTTTCTATAAAAATGATGGCTTTTTTTTGCATGTTACAAATTTTTATGTTTCATTATGTAAATTGTGTAAAGACAATATGAACAGATATGGAAAGAAAAGTGAATGCATTTTAAAATATGTCTACTTATATAATATACCATATAAATAACTATATAGATATGTATTTAGAAGATGATATTTGTGCATGTCTATTTGTTTTTGTGGCAATTTCATGCATGAATACAGTGGAAAAAACAGGGGGAAAGTTATGAAGAATTCTTAAATATTCCCAAATATTATGAGGAAATAAGATATTAGGCCTGAAGCCATAGTTCGCATCATAGTTTTGCGGATCATAATCCACAAAGATAGTGTTGTCTATCTTATTTTGATAAGTAGTAACTGGAATCATAAAAGCTTCTACCATGTCATCTAAGGTTCAATTATTGGTCTCTTCCTGTTCAAAGAAGAGTATGGAAAATTGAAGCTACATGGGAAGAACTAGAGCAGTGGACTAATAAGCAATGCAAACAGAAGGTCTTCTTCACACTCTCAGACTGTCTATCATTAACAAAGACTACAAGAGGAATCATATTAGAGTATCTGAGCAAAGTGGGTAAAGAAGTGGAAGAAAACCATAGTCACAAAACTCCCAGTGTTATTTATCAGACAGAAGTTGATAGAACTTCTGAGATTATGACCTTTGGTTACCCTTCAGACCTGAAACTGAACTTATTCTCAAGTCTTAGCTTTTGCCAAACAACAGATGTCTGGAAATTACAAAACTAGTGACATGTTCATACTTTGGAATAATCAACAATTTGAGATTAAAAACGAAGTATGTGTTTCAGAAAAAATTCAGAAAGGTTAGAAGAGAAGAGAAACAGATAACAGGAAGTATGTTAAGTGATATTACATTAAAGAGACTCTACTCAATGAGATGTTATCAACATATGAAATGTTGACTGCATAACTGATTATCTGCTCTTTAAACCTTCACATAATTCATAATATAACATCTTTAAAAACAAATAAAGGGAAATAATTTAAAACTTTTCTTGCAGTATCTTCTCTGAATTCTGCTTTTTAGAAATGTGAAATGTAATTTTTGCACGCTCAATGCTTTTTCAATCATTAGCTAATTCTTGCAGCTTTTATTCCTTATTTTGAGTCTTGCCACATCAGCAAATGAAGATCTGAAAGGCTTTATCTGACTCATGTCACCACGGTTAAGTCCACTCTGAGAAATCAGTTCCCCTTCCATCTTATTTTGAGTGCCCTCTAACCGACAGGGCTCATCTTTCCACATTATCTCTGAAAATGTTCTGCTTCGTACATTTGGCCTTCAGTATCTGACAGTGGTTTGAAGCTATGCATAAGGTTTTCAGCAGTCCCTTCCTCCAAAGTGGGGAGCCGAGTCCTTCTGATCTGTTCTTAGTCCAGAAGCTCTGCCCAAAATTGTTCACTTTGGGTGACCCTGCTGGCATTTGAAATACAAGTGACATCACTTTAGGCATCACAGCAATACACATGCCACCACATAAGATGACAGACAAGTGGTCTTGACTATGCCAAGCATTAATTTGGGGGCATCTTGTTAACAAACTATGGATAATTTGAGAAGAATGGGGATCCACAACACTCCACTGTGCTTCTGCAGAACTTGTTCATGGTTCCAGGAGCAGTGGTGTGAACAAAACAAGGGAATAATACTGCAATGGTTTAAAATTAGGAAAGGTTTGAATCAGTGTCGTATTCTCCCATCATACCCATTCAATCTATATGATTAGCAAATGTTCCTTCACTGTCAGAGGAAGACTTAATAACAACCCTAGATAGGCAGATGACACACTTGGTTACGAAGTGAGGAGGAATTTTTGATAAATATTAAAGATTTTTAGCCTTCAGGATGGATTAAAGTTCAGTGTAAAGAAGACACCAATCTTCACAACTGGGTCTACAGGTAACCACATGATAAATGGGAAAAAAAAATGTTTGAAGTTGTCAAGGATTTTATCTTGCTTGGATCCATACTCAGCGCTCAGGGAAGCAGCAGTGAAGTGATCCCAAGATGAGCTGCATTAGGTAGACATGCTGCACAGATCTCTTTAGAGTACTGAAAAGCAAAGATGCTATTTTAAGGACTACATTGTACCTTACGCAATCCATGCTACTTTCTATCACTTCATGTGACTGTGACAGTTGGACATTGCAATAATGAAGACTTAGGAAGAATGAATGGATTTGAGTTGCTTGCTGAGAAGAAAATTGAAAGTACCATGGACTACCAAAAGAACAAATCAGTCTGTCTTGGAAGAAGTAAGACCAGAGTGTTCCTTAGAACTGATGATGGAAAGACTATCGTGTGCTTTGGCTATATTTTCAAGAGTGACCAGTCCCTGGAGAAGGAGTTTATATTTCATAGAGGGGCAATTGAAAAAGAGGAAAGCCTTCAAGAAACTGGATTGTCACCATGACCCAACAGTGAACTCAAGCATAGGAAGAAGTGTGAGGAAGGCGTAAGACCAGGCGGTGTTTTGTTTTGTTGGAATCAATTTGATGGCACCTAACAGCAATGTAATTTTCAAATGTTGGGATTGTTTTCAACTGCTTTTCTTTGGGTGGTTTATAGTTTAATTCCACTCAAGTCAGAAATCATAATTCATCTGATTTGTTTTTGAATAACCTTAGATTCTGCTTTATGACCCAGAATGTAGCCTCCCTGACTATGAAAACTTGAGACGACTGCATATTTTGCTACCATTGGACAGAATTACCAATGAATGACCTCTTTATCAATGAAAGATAATGTTCACGTCATCAATATTTTCTGTCTGCTGGATGAATCGATTACTGACAGAACAGGGTTGTGTTAGTCCGGATAGACTAGAGGAACAAATTTCAGAGACACGTATATAGGTATAAGGAAAGGGTTTATATACAAAAGAAATGTGACCCTAAGAAGGCATCCTAATACAGACTAGTGCAAAGTCAAAAGTCTAATAATAACCCATATGCCCGAAATCAGTCTATAAAGTCTGCTTCTGACTTAGGGGTCGCCCCATGGCTCCTCGCTTACAGGGCTCAGGTCCTTCAACAGCATGCCGCTCCAGGTTCAGAGGTCTGGCTCCATCAGGGCAAAGCTGTGTGGTCTCTCTACCGGCTACTCCCGCCTCCCAGCTGCCGCCATTCTGTGTTGCCTGTGATTAATCACCTCTCAAACTAACTTCCAACAACTGGGGAAAATAACTTCTCATCTTCACGAAGGAAATACCGCGAGATTTCCCAGGAGTCTCAGGTGAAAGCCATGCCCACATAGAAGCCTCATCGGCTACTCAATGGCTACATTTCAATTATAAAATTAACATAATCACATGACTGCCACAAGGGTTGAACACTCGAGTTAAAATTGTGGATTTATTGACTTCTCCTTGATGTTAAATTAGCATTTGCTTCATATATTTCGATGCAAGGAGAGTTTAGGATTGTTATGTTTTCTTGGATTGTTGACTCTTTCTACGGACAAAAGGCCCATCTTCACCCTGACCATCTATCTTACTGCTGCTGAACTCTCCTTGCTCCAGTTGTATCACTCTGTTTTTACTTTGAATAGTGTGTTTGCCTTCCTTCATCTTTAACACATCTATGTCTTTTTCTTAAAATTGGGCTTGTAGAAAGCACATAGTTGGGTTTTATTTATATATATGTATATATTTTAACCTTTTGCTCACATTTTTCTGATTTGTATGGTTCAAGTGAGCTTTAAAATAATGTTTTCATTTTTGACCTTTTGCTAGTATATCAGCTGCACTCATTTAAAAAAAAATGTGTCTGCAATGTGCACTTACAGCTAATGTAAACCCACTTTGATGCAACACTATTATTTCATGGATATTACAGTACCTATGACATAGCATAACAATTTTTCTGCTCTTCATAATGTTGCTTCCATTCATTTCAATTATCTGTATATTATAGTTACTTTGAAGGGACTGTTAGATTGATGGAGATTTATAAACTTGTATATTCTTACTCATGCCTTTTGGATTTGAATCTCTTCTCATATATCTAAGTTTCTGACCTTGATGGTGTTTTTTTCCTGATGAAGAGTTTTTTTCAAAAAATGTACAGGGAGTGATGAATTCCTTCTGCTTTGATTGTCCGATAAAGATTTTATTACTTCTTTACTTTTCCCACATTACCATATATTTTAAGTGGTTTGTGCATAAGAATCAACATAAATCCTGCACCCATGAAGTGAAAATTAATTAAATCAAGTAAAGTTAACCCATTCTTCACTTTCTAACTTTTTGGTTATCTCTGACACCAGACAACGAGGTGATACATACTTTCCCTTTGTTGCTAGTTGTCCAAAGCTGAATTAGAGTTTAAAAATTGAATATGCATTACAACAATGAATGAACATTCAGACTACCAAAAAGGGAGAAATCAGCTTCAAACTCAGTTATCCTCAAGACATCCTTCTTCAGACCTGTGGATTATAAATTCAGGAGGTTGACTGTGCATATGTGTCAATATTTATATTGCTTGTTGATCTTGCTTGCTGAGTTTCCTGGCTATGTGGTTGCCTGGCTACAATTTTGGAAAAATTTGGTGATTATTACTTCAAATAATTCTTATGTTCCTTTCTTCCTTTCCTGTCATTTTGGGACTCCGGTTATCATGAAACTACTTTAACTTGGTAAATTCACAATTCTTAGACATTCTTCTTCATTTTCTATTTTTCCATCTTTGTACACGAACTCTCCATTAGCATTATCTCCATTACCCTGGCCATTCCCAAGTCAATGATGAGCCATTAAAGTCATTCTAATTTTAGTTACAATATCTGATTTATAGGATTTCCTTCAATCCATTTTAGAGTTTCCATATCTCTGTTTACATTTGCCATTTTATTATTGCAGATTGGTGATGTTTCCTGTTTTTTTCTCACTGGAGCCTTTTCCTTGCTCATAACATTTTTCATTATATTAAATTTTCTGATAATTCTAAAATTCATTTCATATCTGAGTCTGGTTCTGAGATTTGTTTTATCTTTCAAACAGTGTTGATTGCTATCTCTTAGCACATCCTGTAAACTTATGTAAAAAGCCAAATAAGATGAGCCTACTATTAGGCACTACAAGGGATATGGGGTACAGTGAGGACTTATGTTGCTCTGTCTGGGAAGTGGATTGTGTTTAATGTTTATCGAAGCTGCAAGTTCAAGGGACTACAGCTTTCTCCAGTATCTTGTGCATTTATTTAATCTCTTTTCATATCTTTGGGCTTCTCTAAGATATTGGTAGGGCAGGGAAAAGAGTTAACCTACTATTAGTAACAAATACCAGGAATGTTAGATTTCTGGGATGGTTTTCCTGGGTTCTTGCTTCTGAACACTGAAGGAATTCATGCAGCAAAGTACTTGTGTAAGTCCAAGTAGGTGCTATGAGGGAAAAGGAGTTTTGGGGAAATGTGGTCTCAGGTAGTCCACTCTCTCCCTGGAAAGCATGCACGGTGGCCACAGCAAAACTTGTGAGAGTTCATAACCAACAATGGCCATGTCTGTGGAGATTCTTCCCAGGCAAATTTATTTGTTCTTCTAGGAGTTACTAATATTTCCAATATTCTTTCCAATGTCCTAAATCACATGCATTTGTTCTTCATTAGTTTTTCTTATACATGTGTTTGAGGTGATTAAAAAGACCATGGGCTTCATTTAGGCCCTGGCATTACTCAAAATGTCATCTTGGCATGTCCTCACTTTAAAGAAGACTTGTTTTACAAATCTGAATTGCACAATGCAATAAGTTTTGGTTTTCGCGCTTACTGCTTCATGAGCATTAACTCTGAATGTACATAAAATTATGTCCTTTAACTTCAGTCTTTAATCTTTTTCTCACGATTTGGCCTTTTAGTCCTTACCTTTCCTTACATTGTGAGTGGGACTGAAGGCTTTAGTCTTGGATCTTTATTAGGAAGTGTTTCCAGTCCTTTCTCTTCACTTACTTTGAGACCGAGGGATTCACCATGAGCTAGAAGCAACTCTGCTTCACCTCGTTTCAGGCTCATGGGTTTCAGATTAAAACTGCTCTTAGTCTCTGATTTACTCATATTTTAAATCAAAGGCTCCATTTATTTTAATCTTTTATGTAATTTCTGTAAGCATATCTACCCTCTCTTTATTGTCTTACTTCCTTTTCATTTCTTTTTGTTGGTTGACCTTCTAAGTTATGCTATGAAATTGATTACCCCATTAGTGTATACTGATTGTATTTATCTTCTACTATTTTTGCTGACAAAAACACATTTTCAAACTAAGTATTTCTTTAAAAATCAAACTCAAGTAACTATAATATATTTTGGGATAAGGTTCAATTAATCTAGCTTAGCTAGAAACACATTGTTCTTGTGTGCTATCCTATCTCTTCATTTATAGGAATGTTCTTTGATTATTATTATTTTTGTATGTTGAAGTCTATTAGCAACTTGCATTAAAATTTTAAGGTAAATTAGGTTTCTAATTTGAAATTAATGTGAACTACTCAGAAAACATAATATATAAATGCTCTTCAATAATGACATAGTTAAGAATTTTGAGGTTTGTAGCAACGGTTTGAACTTGTTAGGCAGGCTTAAACCTTCTTATTTTTGGTAACTGAGTAATATTAACATCATAATATCTTCACACAAAAGTACTGCTTAAAAATAAAACCTCAGATAATCATGTGAGTTCTCAAGTTGCACAACTCATATTGTTAGGTATTGTACTTTCCACACCCAGCCCCAGTCCCTTTTTAATTCCTTAGAACATAAATCCTTATATAAAAGCATGAAACACCTCTCTGGTAATCTTATTAATTCTTTGTAGAGAGTGTTAAACATTTCCTGCTTTTCATACTTTGTGATCCCTTTGTTTCTGTGTATTTGCAGGGATACAAAGAAAAAGGGCTTGCTTGATTTCCTGTGTTAAACTATTGTTTCATATTTCCTTAGCATCGTTCATAATCTTCTACTCAAATCTCAAGTTAAGCTCTGTTAAAAGGAAATAAAAGAAACTAACTCTATAAGCGCTTTCATGTAAACTTAGCTCTAAAGTTTTAAAAAAATCCTTTTTTATTCAATGTCCCCACAAAGCCTCATGCCATTATTATTTGTGCAGATGAAGTAATCACTACAGGTATGTATTACTCATAATCACCCTACATGTACATTACCCGCTGCCCTCAGGTTGAGTCCAACTCAGAGAGGTCCTGCAGTCCAGTTGAGAACTGTTGAGAACTGCCCCAGGAGGGTTCTAAAGTGGAATTCTTTACAGAAGCAGACAGACACATTGCCCGCTGCAGATGCTCCTTGACTTCAAACTCTTGGCTCTGTGATTATCTGCCCAGCACGTGCCGCTTGCTTTCCCAGGGCTCCTATTATTCAGGATAAAAATCAAATTGAACCCCTTCCATTAAGTTGATTCCAACTCACACTGCTCCCAGTAGAGCTTCTCATGTGGTTTCTGAGACGGACTATCTTCTTGGCGACCGAAAGCTTTATTTTGTTCCCATTCAGTGACGTGTGGTCAGGGCTGACCTTTGGATAGTAACCCAACTTACAGCTCACCAGGCTACCAAGCTTCTTCTTATTAAGGATTAAAACAAACAAACAAACCTCCTGCCATCTAGACAATTCTGTTGGATAGTGACCCTGCATCAGATTCCCGAAACCACACACCTTTGTGGGAACCAACAGCATCTTCTTCTATGAGCAGCTGTATGAGTTTCAACCAAGAGTGAAGATGGGGACCTGGCACTTAGCCCATATCACCACCAAACCAAAGAGCAGTAGGGCTCCTTATTTTTAAGGATCAAGGTAGTAATTTTTTTTTAAGGTACATCTATCTTTTTGAACCAGTCTAGTTTGAAAATTTCCTTTTAATTTTAAACAAAAAGGAAACAAAGCAAATTGAGTGTGTTTCTGTTCAGTGCCATCACAGTCAGACCAGCCAGTAGTGACTGTACAATAGAAAGAAACACTTAGTGGTTGTGCAACCTTCTCACAATGGCGGCTGTGTTGGAATCCATTACTGTAGCCTCCGTGTCAGCCCATCCCCTGGAAAGCCTTCTTTCCTTTCTCTGACCCTCTATTTTACTAAGCACAAACTCCTTTTCCAGGGACTGGACTCTCCTGAAAACGAGTCCAAAAACTTGAGCTAAAGCCTCATCATCTTAGTTTCTAAGAAATGTTCTGGCTGTATTTCTTTTTTTCTGGCAGTCCATAGTACTTTCAATATTCTTTACTCACACTATACTTCAACTTATTACTTATTACTTGCTGTCCAGCTTTCACACGCATCTGAGAAGATAGAAAACAAGTAGCTTTGTTATCCTCAAAATGATATCTTTGCACTTTAATATGTTTGAGAGGTCTGTGCAGTCGGTTTGAGCGATGCAATATACTATTTGATTTTGTGATTACTGCTTTTATAAATGTTGACATTGGCTCCAAGTAAAATGAAATACTCAACAACTTCTACCTTTTATCCCTTTATCATGATACTGTTTAAATTTAATCTACAGTTCTCAATTGTTACTCTAAATATCTATTATCATAGTATAAATATGAGAGTCACAATCTAAATAATAAGAAGAACACATTAGATAGAGAGGCCATATGATAATAGCTATAGTTGGGTGGTCCATTTTTTAGTGCACTTTTAATTACACTTTATTAAATGTTCATCCAGGTACTCAGCTAGATTTAACATAATATACCAATTGTTTTATGAGGTTATGTATAATTTCTAATTTCTGTAATGATGCAAAAATATGAGATACTTTATTTGATTAGTATTTGTACATTCTTATAAAAGCTTCACATTTTTCTTCAGCATTGTGAGCAAAACCAAGATGTTATCTTTTGTATTTTAAATGCAGCAGAATATTAAACAGGTAAGAAACTTTAATGTTTTAAATTAGTGCATGAAATTATTGTGCACACCTCATTCCTCCTGTTAAAAAAATAACATCAGTGTATTTTAAATCTGGATCTGGAAACACCTAAAACCAATAATAGTCATGCTAAGGGCTGTCCAATAGAAATTGTTTCCTGATGTGACTGGTTGTTTCACGTTTCCTCTGTCATTTCAGGTGAAGTAGATGGTAGGATAAAGATGAAAATGGAACCGTGACATGAAATAATGCATTTTTACACACAAGTCTTTTCTTCATCATAGTCCCTTCTGAAACATAGTTTATTCCTGGTGACATCCCCACTTCTCTACTTAACTCATCAATTTTTTCTTGTTTCTACATTTTAAAAATCACAAATGTTACAGAAGATTTTACTTCTAGTCATTTTCTTTTAATATATCCTCCCGGAGTTCCTCACACGTTTTCATGTATTTGTACATAAAAACAAACCATGTTGAGTAGCTGGCATGTACCAGGAATGGATGAAGTTTATACTCAATACAGTGTAGGGAACTATGCCAATTATTAAATGAAAAGTTTGATACAATCTTGAAGATGGAAGCTATGCTTAAAAGATGTAGACTGAACTTGCAAATTGCATTTGGTTTTCATGTGTTGCTAATTGTAGGTGTGGAAACCTGTATCTGACTGGAAGGAAGTAGGGTACCAATTCTCAACCTGTGGGTCACAACCCCTTTGAGGGTCAAGCAACTCTTTCATTGGGGTTGCTAGCTTCATAGCAAAAGCAAAATTACAGTTATGAAGAAGCTACAAAAATAATTGTATGGTTGGAGGTCGCCCTAGCATAAGGAACAGCACGACCAGATCACAGCATTAGGAAGGTTGAGAACTACTGATGTAGTGTACCATGCTCTCTTTTCTTGAAGTATTGGATCCACAATTCTTGCTATTTATCAATTAGAGAACGAGGTTCCCATCCCCCTGTAAGGTAACTTGAGTATTATCCATTCTCATTGATTTGGAAACATTAGCCTTTAATAAACACAGGTATAGGAAAAGAAGAGAGAAACATGTGATATGGCATACTATAATCTAGGGAATATTATTTTCAGTAAATAAAAAAATAGTTGAAAGTAGGACAGAGGGAAGAAGAGCATTTAAATGAAGGAGATTCAGGTTTTCATATGCATATAACATATATCATACAATTATATACATTACA